>KZ067999.1:23559-53505 GCA_002091845.1 Anopheles cracens
ACGCTCTAATTACCGAGCTGCATGTTACAAAGGAGACAATGAATACATATCGAACGTTTACAGTAATGAAGCACGGTGAATTGAATTGAAATGATATGAATTTTGTGATATGCAGTTGAGAAAGCTAGCACAGTTGATTTATCGAAATTATACAATTGATGTTCTATTTCAACACTTTATTTAACTACATTTATATTTCCATCTAAAACTCAAACTCATTCCTGCGCTGGGTTTTTCATAACGACCAACACGGTAATGCTAGTATAACAGCTAACTATTTTAAACCAAACGAAAATCGGCGCCTCTACCGTAAACTGTAAAGTGGTGAACGTTCCTGAACAATTGAATCAATTGAACAACAAAGTTTTCCTCAAATCAAACGACGGAAAATCGCTCTCACGCAAAGTGTCATTCATATTTTCTAGTATCCAATCGAGAAAACCGTCAATTTCCAGATAAAACATGGAAGCGTAACGAGCCATAGTACCGCTTTTCAACGAAATTCCACGTAAAAATAATGTGCTGTCGCCATTTAACTCTTGTGTACTACACATTGGAGACGCTTCTATTTCCGATTCCGCTCCTCTACCATATTTGTCATAATTAATGCAAATCGTTGAATTTAACTGCAATGGCGATTGGTGTCGTTCATACTTCGGCTTCGATTCATTCCAATACGTTTGACAAATAATCGAATCTACATACCTATCACCAACCGAATAGAAATCCAAATATGTTAAAAAGTCTAGTTTTATCTGTCTGTACCTAGAAAATGTTTTTAGGTCTGATCTTTTGTAACCTAATGTACGGATTTCATCCATGATCGGTAAGTCAATTGGGTTCAAGATTAGTGCGGACTTTGTAAACTGTATTAACGCAATGTTGTTATTCAAATTCCCTGATCTGTACTCGGGATGGACGATGACCTTTTGGACCGGAAAACGGTGTTGGGATTCATGAGTTACAAATACAACATCTCTGAAATACAAACAAAAAATGCAACAAGCAAAACATTAATATCCAAGTATTGTATGAAATATCCCTTTTTTAGGTTTGAAACCTTTACTTACCCTGTGTAGTTTACAGCGCATGAAGCTGTACTTATGCCATACCATTCACTGAACACTGTTACTCCACATTTATGAAGTCTACCAACATCATTAATACGATGGATTAATCCGAACCAATCTGTTCGATGTATAACTAAAAAATCTTCCGACGAGCTATCGTCTACAATGTTGATTTGCCGTCTTGTTATTGTATTTTGCATCGGTAAGAGGTGCACTTGATTTGACTTTAAATGTTCCTCCTTCGATGCTGCGTTGCTAGTCATTCTAGAACGCTCGGCATACACACTGCCCACTTCCTCAGCAATCCAATCAAGAAATGGGTTGATATCAGTGAACAATTGTGGCATGTATAAATCCGTGGTGCTCCTTCTATCGATGAGATCATAACTCAGACCCCTTAAAAAGAAGCGTTGTTTTCTGTCGAAAGTTATTTCAGCTTGTAAAGGAGCACCAGGTACTATCAAAGTGGGTTTCTCACCATCAGGATACATTGTGCAGATTGAAATATCCTTTTCTTGAATTTGATGTCCATTAGCCAGAAACCGTTGCTGACAATGTGTTGAATTTTCTAGTTTTAATTCCTTTTGATTGAACAAAAAATAAGTGATTGTTGACACTGTTAAGCGAAGTGGTTCGCTCAAGCGTAAGTTGTTCGTCCACGGTAAACAAATGGGTTGAATATATTCATGATTCTCGTCTATCTCTGGCCACAGTTCTATCAAAGCTATATCATTTCGACGCGGATATTTCGTATAGTTCGGGTGAATAGTTATCTCTCGCACGTCTAACTCTTGAATGAAGTCTTCGCAATCATCCGTTCGGCATGAGTAATAGCTACCAAGAGATCCGAAAGTTGCAAATCGCCTGAAAATACAGTTCAAAGCAGTTAGAAGATGTTTATTTTTCCCAACATTATGACTATACTCACCATTGTGTTGTGTTTTCCATTATCACTGCAGCAGCCAAAGCAAACCGCTTATGGATTAATGTAGCTATGGCATCATCATTTAAGTCAGCAATTGAAATATTACGGTTGCTATGTAGCCATCCCAGCCAAGGAATCGTAGGGTAGCGAAGAGATTTGACTGCACCTCTTTTATCTTCGCCACAGCCCGTCTCTGAAAATAATGAGGGCCATTCGTCCGATTTCAACTGTGATTTTTGCAATTCCTCTATCGAATCTGATGGATTTGTTCCATTCTCCGTTGGATTGTTGAATCTCATATTGTATAGTATCCAGTCGATGTACTCGTTCGTGTCAATAAAAACGTGCACTTTTGAGGTATTTGAAACATATCTTTGGGTTTGAAATCCTTGCAGATAAAAATGTTCCTTATCACCGCGTGTTCGCTTTTGAAGGACAGGTGTGCCTCTCACCCATAAATGCTCTGTTTTGTCTGAATTTTCAAATCCAACGCAAAATTGATTAGGATGCAGAATAGATCGTAGAAAGGTGTGTTTGGCCATACAATCAGTATTATTAATATGGGTAATAGGAATAGTAGGGAAATTAAACGGTGAGTAAAGATTCTCAAAACTTCTGATGCGCATTTCTGGTGTGACAGGCAAACAAATAGGCATGGCTTTCGCTTGGATTGTCTTCGCAGGATGTAACAGTTCGATGAGGGCGATGTCATTTGTATTTGTGGCGTTGTCGAACTTCGGATGGATTGTTATCTTTCGAATCAGGTTAGCTTCCTGTATAAATCCATCTCTTAATCTGGAATGTAATAAGTAATTAGCATCCTGACACTATCACGATGTTTCGCTTACTCACCTAGCGTTTACAAAACATCGCGCCGGGCCTACACAATACCAATCGCTTATTATTGTAAAACTGCAAAATTTTGCGATAGTGAAATAAAACCTCTGCTCGCTTTTTTTTCCATCAGATATGACATGTGTTACACCGCACGTATCAAAATTAAACAGCTTCAGTTTCTCGTCGTAATCTACGATCGGTTTGCTCTCGTCGTGCAACACACGCGCGTCAATGTATTTTGTAATCCAGTCCCCATACTTCGCCACATCGGTGAATACGGTGTTCCTTATTCCATCGCACAGCAGGCTATTATTCTCTCGTCCAGGAGTGAAGGACACCAGCCCGCGCACAAACCACTTTCCACTGACCTCGAAAAACATTCCGCCTCCGCTATCGCCATTGCACGCACTCACTCCATTTTGTCCATTTGCGCAGATCATCTCACTGGTTAATAGATGTCCGAACGCATCACGATCGTTCTCGATGCACTTCAATGGTTCCACAACACTAACAAGCGCATTCTTCAAATGGTCGGACACGTTCGCTTTTGAAGGACAGGTGTGCCTCTCACCCATAAATGCTCTGTTTTGTCTGAATTTTCAAATCCAACGCAAAATTGATTAGGATGCAGAATAGATCGTAGAAAGGTGTGTTTGGCCATACAATCAGTATTATTAATATGGGTAATAGGAATAGTAGGGAAATTAAACGGTGAGTAAAGATTCTCAAAACTTCTGATGCGCATTTCTGGTGTGACAGGCAAACAAATAGGCATGGCTTTCGCTTGGATTGTCTTCGCAGGATGTAACAGTTCGATGAGGGCGATGTCATTTGTATTTGTGGCGTTGTCGAACTTCGGATGGATTGTTATCTTTCGAATCAGGTTAGCTTCCTGTATAAATCCATCTCTTAATCTGGAATGTAATAAGTAATTAGCATCCTGACACTATCACGATGTTTCGCTTACTCACCTAGCGTTTACAAAACATCGCGCCGGGCCTACACAATACCAATCGCTTATTATTGTAAAACTGCAAAATTTTGCGATAGTGAAATAAAACCTCTGCTCGCTTTTTTTTCCATCAGATATGACATGTGTTACACCGCACGTATCAAAATTAAACAGCTTCAGTTTCTCGTCGTAATCTACGATCGGTTTGCTCTCGTCGTGCAACACACGCGCGTCAATGTATTTTGTAATCCAGTCCCCATACTTCGCCACATCGGTGAATACGGTGTTCCTTATTCCATCGCACAGCAGGCTACCATTGTGTTGTGTTTTCCATTATCACTGCAGCAGCCAAAGCAAACCGCTTATGGATTAATGTAGCTATGGCATCATCATTTAAGTCAGCAATTGAAATATTACGGTTGCTATGTAGCCATCCCAGCCAAGGAATCGTAGGGTAGCGAAGAGATTTGACTGCACCTCTTTTATCTTCGCCACAGCCCGTCTCTGAAAATAATGAGGGCCATTCGTCCGATTTCAACTGTGATTTTTGCAATTCCTCTATCGAATCTGATGGATTTGTTCCATTCTCCGTTGGATTGTTGAATCTCATATTGTATAGTATCCAGTCGATGTACTCGTTCGTGTCAATAAAAACGTGCACTTTTGAGGTATTTGAAACATATCTTTGGGTTTGAAATCCTTGCAGATAAAAATGTTCCTTATCACCGCGTGTTCGCTTTTGAAGGACAGGTGTGCCTCTCACCCATAAATGCTCTGTTTTGTCTGAATTTTCAAATCCAACGCAAAATTGACTAGGATGCAGAATAGATCGTAGAAAGGTGTGTTTGGCCATACAATCAGTATTATTAATATGGGTAATAGGAATAGTAGGGAAATTAAACGGTGAGTAAAGATTCTCAAAACTTCTGATGCGCATTTCTGGTGTGACAGGCAAACAAATAGGCATGGCTTTCGCTTGGATTGTCTTCGCAGGATGTAACAGTTCGATGAGGGCGATGTCATTTGTATTTGTGGCGTTGTCGAACTTCGGATGGATTGTTATCTTTCGAATCAGGTTAGCTTCCTGTATAAATCCATCTCTTAATCTGGAATGTAATAAGTAATTAGCATCCTGACACTATCACGATGTTTCGCTTACTCACCTAGCGTTTACAAAACATCGCGCCGGGCCTACACAATACCAATCGCTTATTATTGTAAAACTGCAAAATTTTGCGATAGTGAAATAAAACCTCTGCTCGCTTTTTTTTCCATCAGATATGACATGTGTTACACCGCACGTATCAAAATTAAACAGCTTCAGTTTCTCGTCGTAATCTACGATCGGTTTGCTCTCGTCGTGCAACACACGCGCGTCAATGTATTTTGTAATCCAGTCCCCATACTTCGCCACATCGGTGAATACGGTGTTCCTTATTCCATCGCACAGCAGGCTATTATTCTCTCGTCCAGGAGTGAAGGACACCAGCCCGCGCACAAACCACTTTCCACTGACCTCGAAAAACATTCCACCTCCACTATCGCCATTGCACGCACTCACTCCAATGGCGATTGGTGTCGTTCATACTTCGGCTTCGATTCATTCCAATACGTTTGACAAATAATCGAATCTACATACCTATCACCAACCGAATAGAAATCCAAATATGTTAAAAAGTCTAGTTTTATCTGTCTGTACCTAGAAAATGTTTTTAGGTCTGATCTTTTGTAACCTAATGTACGGATTTCATCCATGATCGGTAAGTCAATTGGGTTCAAGATTAGTGCGGACTTTGTAAACTGTATTAACGCAATGTTGTTATTCAAATTCCCTGATCTGTACTCGGGATGGACGATGACCTTTTGGACCGGAAAACGGTGTTGGGATTCATGAGTTACAAATACAACATCTCTGAAATACAAACAAAAAATGCAACAAGCAAAACATTAATATCCAAGTATTGTATGAAATATCCCTTTTTTAGGTTTGAAACCTTTACTTACCCTGTGTAGTGTACAGCGCATGAAGCTGTACTTATGCCATACCATTCACTGAACACTGTTACTCCACATTTATGAAGTCTACCAACATCATTAATACGATGGATTAATCCGAACCATCCTTTTCTTTGTGTACCTAAAAATATATGATTCTTATATTCGGCTACCAAGTTGATTTGCCGTCTTGTTATTGTATTTTGCATCGGTAAGAGGTGCACTTGATTTGACTTTAAATGTTCCTCCTTCGATGCTGCGTTGCTAGTCATTCTAGAACGCTCGGCATACACACTGCCCACTTCCTCAGCAATCCAATCAAGAAATGGGTTGATATCAGTGAACAATTGTGGCATGTATAAATCCGTGGTGCTCCTTCTATCGATGAGATCATAACTCAGACCCCTTAAAACGAATCGTTGTTTTTTGTCGAAAACTAGTTCGGCTTGTAAAGGAGCACCAGGTGCTATCGGAAAGGGTTTCTCATTAGCAGGATTCATGGTGCAAACTGAAATATCCTTTTCTAGAAATTGATAGCCATTCGCCAGGAACCGTTGCAGACAAGTAGTTGAATTTTCTAGTTTTAATTCCTTTTCATTGAACAAAAAATAAGTAATTGTTGCCACTGTCAAGCGAAGTGGTTCCCCCAAGCGTAAATTCGTCGTCCACGGTAAACAAATGGGTCGAATATATTGATGATATTCGTAAATCTCTGGCCACACTTCTATCAATGCAATATCATTTCTGCGAGGATGTTTCGTGTAATTCTGGTGAATAGTTATCTCTCGCACGTCTAACTCTTGAATGAAGTCTTCGCAATCATCCGTTCGGCATGAGTAATAGCTACCAAGAGATCCGAAAGTTGCAAATCGCCTGAAAATACAGTTCAAAGCAGTTAGAAGATGTTTATTTTTCCCAACATTATGACTATACTCACCATTGTGTTGTGTTTTCCATTATCACTGCAGCAGCCAAAGCAAACCGCTTATGGATTAATGTAGCTATGGCATCATCATTTAAGTCAGCAATTGAAATATTACGGTTGCTATGTAGCCATCCCAGCCAAGGAATCGTAGGGTAGCGAAGAGATTTGACTGCACCTCTTTTATCTTCGCCACAGCCCGTCTCTGAAAATAATGAGGGCCATTCGTCCGATTTCAACTGTGATTTTTGCAATTCCTCTATCGAATCTGATGGATTTGTTCCATTCTCCGTTGGATTGTTGAATCTCATATTGTATAGTATCCAGTCGATGTACTCGTTCGTGTCAATAAAAACGTGCACTTTTGAGGTATTTGAAACATATCTTTGGGTTTGAAATCCTTGCAGATAAAAATGTTCCTTATCACCGCGTGTTCGCTTTTGAAGGACAGGTGTGCCTCTCACCCATAAATGCTCTGTTTTGTCTGAATTTTCAAATCCAACGCAAAATTGATTAGGATGCAGAATAGATCGTAGAAAGGTGTGTTTGGCCATACAATCAGTATTATTAATATGGGTAATAGGAATAGTAGGGAAATTAAACGGTGAGAAAAGATTCTCAAAACTTCTGATGCGCATTTCTGGTGTGACAGGCAAACAGATAGGTCTAGATTGCGGGCTTATCATGTTGGCAGGGTGCAACAGCTCGATGAGGGCGATGTCGTTTGCATAGGTAGCGTTGTCGAACTTCGGATGAATTATTACCCTTTGAATCTGCTTTTCTACCCACAAAAAGGCTGGTTTATGTCTGGAATATAATAAGTAATTAGCATTCTGACACTATCATGATATTTCGCTTACTCACCTGGCGTTTACAAAACATCGCGCCGGGGCTACACAATACCAATCGCTTATTATTGTAAAACTGCAAAAATTTCCCAGATTTGTTTTAAAACAGCCAGATACCATCAAGTATTCCTTTCTCTTTCAGCGGCTCATTGCGTTACCAGAGTTAATGGTGTGATTAATCGTCGCCACATTTCTGTACAGTTGGGACGCACTGAGCTTAAAGAAGAACAGGATTACATACAGTCTCACGATGTGCAAGAAATCATTGTGCATCCTCTATTCAGCCCAAACAGCGTTGCGCACGATATCGCGTTGGTGAAATTGGCTGCCAATATAACGATGAGCAAATATGTGCAACCAGTGTGTATTTGGAACTTGGATGACCAAGAGAACCCAATCATAGGCAAAAACGGAACGATCGTGGGATTAAACTTGATAATCGAAGCATTCGCTACATTCCGCAGGCCTCGAGTATCAGCGTTCGTTCAAGCTAAACAATACGAGTAATGATAACGTCCAATACTGATTGGGAAATCCATGATGCAAATACGATGTAGGGCATGTCCAGCATTATCACTAACACGCCAAAACACGAGAAGCAATATGAAGAAAAACCTCATCACCACGCTTTGGATTCTACTATTTATTCACCGTGCTTGAGGCATCTAGAATGTATTTTGTGCTGTGAAGTGAAACAGAGCAAACTTTCTATCATCAAAAGGCGGTTTCGAACGTTGAAGTTGTTTCAGCACATATTTGTAGTGAAATTAAGTTGCTGGCGCATCTCATCGAAGAAATGTCTTCAATTCAGTTGTGGAAAGCCGTATTAGTATCGTGCCTTATAACCGGTGCAGTGCGGTCAACGCTCGGTACGGATGATCGTATAGAATGTGGACGCCGGAAACTTAAAACCGTGTTCCTCATCCGCAATGGCACAGATGCAATCGCTGGCCACTGGCCATGGCACGCGGCGATCTTCCATCTCAAGAGCAACAAACTGGAATATGCATGCGGCGGGGCCATATTGGACCGGAACACCATTCTCACTGGTTCGTATTGCGAATGATTAAACTTATTCGTTATAGAAGATCCAAATACCTTCAACTATACTTTCACTTCCAGCGGCTCATTGCGTTACCAGAGTTAATGGAGTGATTAATCGTCGCCACATTTCTGTACAGTTGGGACGCACTGAGCTTAAAGAAGAACAGGATTACATACAGTCTCACGATGTGCAAGAAATCATTGTGCATCCTCTATTCAGCCCAAACAGCGTTGCGCACGATATCGCGTTGGTGAAATTGGCTGCCAATATAACGATGAGCAAATATGTGCAACCAGTGTGTATTTGGAACTTGGATGACCAAGAGAACCCAATCATAGGCAAAAACGGAACGATCGTCCTAAGCATCGTTTAACGATCGCATGATTTGATCATATGCAGATCATATACAGATTTAGAACTTTAATGTCTGCAACGGCCCATTTTGATTGTAGATAGTTTATTTGGCGCTGGAGCCAAACTGCGCTCACTATTCCGGTACAAATGACATTTGCGTTTTACCTTCCATTTGCTTCATTGCACCTCTTATTGAGCTTACTGTCTGATCCTGCCAATCTGCCTTAGTCTTGTGTGTTATTATGAAAATTACATTAAATAAGTAGTAAATGCAGCAAACCATTGTACAAATAGGAGCGATCATTATGAAGCTCTATAATTTATTCATCCTGAAAGATTTATCCTGAATAATGTTTTTAAAAAATTGATAGTGTTTGCTTTTCTTTAGTGCTAGTATTTATTGTAAAAATCTTGAGCTGCTCATCAATAGTGAAAAGACGCAGAATGAGAGAGAAATATTTCGCCCATAATGTTCGTTACAAAAGCAAATAGTTTAACAGATTTTTTGGGACATTAGATTGATTTAGTGCTCAACACAGATTTGTTTTTCACAATTCAACAATTGGCCACTTAACCAGTGAGATGATCTGCGCAAATGGACAAAATGGAGTTAGTGCGTGCAATGGCGATAGCGGCGGTGGAATGTTTTTTGAAATCAATGGAAAGTGGTTCGTGCGCGGGCTGGTGTCCTTCACTCCTGGACGAGAGAATAATAGCCTGCTGTGCGATGGAATAAGGAACACCGTATTTACTGATGTGGCGAAGTATGGGGAATGGATTACAAAATACATTGATCCGCGTGTGTTGCACGATGAGAGCGATGTGATTGTTGATTACGACGAGAAACTGAAGCTGTTTAATTTCGAAACGTGCGGTGTCATATCTGATGGGGAAGAAATAAAACGGAGGTTTTATTTAAATCTGGGAAATTTTTGCAGTTTTACAATAATAAGCGATTGGTATTGTGTAGCCCCGGCGCGATGTTTTGTAAACGCCAGGTGAGTAAGCGAAATATCATGATAGTGTCAGAATGCTAATTACTTATTATATTCCAGACATAAACCAGCCTTTTTGTGGGTAGAAAAGCAGATTCAAAGGGTAATAATTCATCCGAAGTTCGACAACGCTACCTATGCAAACGACATCGCCCTCATCGAGCTGTTGCACCCTGCCAACATGATAAGCCCGCAATCTAGACCTATCTGTTTGCCTGTCACACCAGCAATGCGCAAAAGTAGTTTCGACAATCTTTACTCACCGTTTTATCCACCCACTATCCTCACTGCTCATATGAATAATACAGAATGTATGGCTAAACACACCTTTGCAATATCTATTTTACAAGTAAGTCAATTTTGCGTTGGATTTGAAAATTCAGACAAAACAAAGCATTTATGGGGCGTAGGCACACCTGTGTTTCAAAAGCGAACACGTGGTGTTAAGGAACATTTTTTTCTGCAAGGATTTCAGACCCAAAGATATGTTTCAAATACCTCAATAGTGCACGTTTTTATCGACACTAACAAGTACATCGACTGGATTCTATACAATATGAAATTCAACAATCCAACGGAGAATGGAACAAAGCAATCAGATTCGATAGAGGAATTAGAACGATCACAGTGGGCCGGAGAATCGGACGAATGGCCTTCATTATTCTCTGACACGGTCTGTGGCGATGATAAAAGAGGTGTAGTCAAATCTCTTCGCTACCCTACGATTCCCTGGATGGGATGGCTACATAGCAACCGTAATATTTCAATTGCTGACTTGAATGATGATGCCATAGCTACATTAATCCATAAGCGGTTTGCTTTGGCTGCTGCAGTGATAATGGAAAACACAACACAATGGTGAGTATAGTCATAATGTTGGGAAAAATAAACATCTTCTAACTGCTTTGAACTGTATTTTCAGGCGATTTGCAACTTTCGGATCTCTTGGTAGCTATTACTCATGCCGAACGGATGATTGCGAAGACTTCATTCAAGAGTTAGACGTGCGAGAGATAACTATTCACCCGAACTATACGAAATATCCGCGTCGAAATGATATAGCTTTAATAGAAGTGTGGCCAGAGATTTATGAATATCATGAATATATTCGACCAATTTGTTTACCGTGGACGACGAATTTACGCTTGAGGGAACCACTTCGCTTGACAGTGACAGAAATAATTTATTTTTCGTTTATTCGAAAGGAATTAAAACTAGAAAATTCAACTACTTGTCTGCAACGGTTCCTTGCAAATGGCTATCAAATTCAACCAAAAGATGTTTCAATCTGCACTATGTATTCTGCTGGTGAGAAACCCTTTCCGATAGCACCAGGTGCTCCATTAGAAATGGAACTAGTCTTCAATGGAGATCAACGATTCTTTTTAAGGGGTCTGTTTTATAATCTCTTTTATAATAGAAAGACAGGGGAAAGGGAAACCAAAAGTTTGTACATGCCACAATTGTTCACTGATATCAACCCATTTCTTGATTGGATCGCTGAGGAAGTGGGCAGTGTGTATGCCGAGCGTTCTAGAATGACTAGCAACGCAGCATCGAAGGAGGAACATTTAAAGTCAAATCAAGTGCACCTCTTACCGATGCAAAATACAATAACAAGACGGCAAATCAACATTGTAGACGATAGCTCGTCGGAAGATTTTTTAGTTATACATCGAACAGATTGGTTCGGATTAATCCATCGTATTAATGATGTTGGTAGACTTCATAAATGTGGAGTAACAGTGTTCAGTGAATGGTATGGCATAAGTACAGCTTCATGCGCTGTAAACTACACAGGGTAAGTAAAGGTTTCAAACCTAGGAAAAGGATATTTCATACGATACTTGGATATTAATGTTTTGCTTGTTGCATTTTTTGTTTGTATTTCAGAGATGTTGTATTTGTAACTCATGAATCCCAACACCGTTTTCCGGTCCAAAAGGTCATCGTCCATCCCGAGTACAGATCAGGGAATTTGAATAACAACATTGCGTTAATACAGTTTACAAAGTCCGCACTAATCTTGAACCCAATTGACTTACCGATCATGGATGAAATCCGTACATTAGGTTACAAAAGATCAGACCTAAAAACATTTTCTAGGTACAGACAGATAAAACTAGACTTTTTAACATATTTGGATTTCTATTCGGTTGGTGATAGGTATGTAGATTCGATTATTTGTCAAACGTATTGGAATGAATCGAAGCCGAAGTATGAACGACATCAATCGCCATTGCAGTTAAATTCAACGATTTGCATTAATTATGACAAATATGGTAGAGGAGCGGAATCGGAAATAGAAGCGTCTCCAATGTGTAGTACACAAGAGTTAAATGGCGACAGCACATTATTTTTACGTGGAATTTCGTTGAAAAGCGGTACTATGGCTCGTTACGCTTCCATGTTTTATCTGGAAATTGACGGTTTTCTCGATTGGATACTAGAAAATATGAATGACACTTTGCGTGAGAGCGATTTTCCGTCGTTTGATTTGAGGAAAACTTTGTTGTTCAATTGATTCAATTGTTCAGGAACGTTCACCACTTTACAGTTTACGGTAGAGGCGCCGATTTTCGTTTGGTTTAAAATAGTTAGCTGTTATACTAGCATTACCGTGTTGGTCGTTATGAAAAACCCAGCGCAGGAATGAGTTTGAGTTTTAGATGGAAATATAAATGTAGTTAAATAAAGTGTTGAAATAGAACATCAATTGTATAATTTCGATAAATCAACTGTGCTAGCTTTCTCAACTGCATATCACAAAATTCATATCATTTCAATTCAATTCACCGTGCTTCATTACTGTAAACGTTCGATATGTATTCATTGTCTCCTTTGTAACATGCAGCTCGGTAATTAGAGCGTAGGAAGTGGGCAGTGTGTATGCCGAGCGTTCTAGAATGACTAGCAACGCAGCATCGAAGGAGGAACATTTAAAGTCAAATCAAGTGCACCTCTTACCGATGCAAAATACAATAACAAGACGGCAAATCAACTTGGTAGCCGAATATAAGAATCATATATTTTTAGGTACACAAAGAAAAGGATGGTTCGGATTAATCCATCGTATTAATGATGTTGGTAGACTTCATAAATGTGGAGTAACAGTGTTCAGTGAATGGTATGGCATAAGTACAGCTTCATGCGCTGTACACTACACAGGGTAAGTAAAGGTTTCAAACCTAAAAAAGGGATATTTCATACAATACTTGGATATTAATGTTTTGCTTGTTGCATTTTTTGTTTGTATTTCAGAGATGTTGTATTTGTAACTCATGAATCCCAACACCGTTTTCCGGTCCAAAAGGTCATCGTCCATCCCGAGTACAGATCAGGGAATTTGAATAACAACATTGCGTTAATACAGTTTACAAAGTCCGCACTAATCTTGAACCCAATTGACTTACCGATCATGGATGAAATCCGTACATTAGGTTACAAAAGATCAGACCTAGAAACATTTTCTAGTTTCAGACAGATAAAACTTGACTTTTTAACAGATTTGGATTTCCATTCGGTTGGTGATAGATATGTAGATTCGGATATTTGTCAAACGTATTGGAATGAATCGAAGCCGAAGTATGAACGACACCAATCGCCATTGCAGTTAAATTCAACGATTTGTATTAATTATCACAAATATGATAGAGGAGCGGAATCGGAAATAGAAGCGTCTCCAATGTGTAGTACACAAGAGTTAAATGGCGACAGCACATTATTTTTACGTGGAATTTCGTTGAAAAGCGGTACTATGGCTCGTTACGCATCCATGTTTTATCTGGAAATTGACGGTTTTCTCGATTGGATACTAGAAAATATGAATGACACTTTGCGTGAGAGCGAATTGCCGTCGTCTGATTTGAGGGAAACTTTGTTGTTCAATTGATAAGAACGTTTACCACTTTACAGTTTACGGTAGAGGCGCCGATTTTCGTACAACAAGACCGATACCACAATCCAATGTTGACGGTCTCCCCCTAGCAATACCTGGCTATCCAGCCAGTGTGATATAAATTAGTCTAGCTAGCTGTGAAGGAAGTG
The DNA here is from genome assembly GCA_002091845.1 of Anopheles cracens. Lineage (NCBI taxonomy): Eukaryota > Metazoa > Arthropoda > Insecta > Diptera > Culicidae > Anopheles > Anopheles cracens. The sequence continues at coordinate 37,550 of KZ067999.1, forward strand.
TAGGTCGTTATGCCAAACCCGAAGTGGAAGAATGAATTTTAGTTTCAGATGGCAGTATAAATCAATTGAAATAAACTGTAGAAACAATACAACAATTGTATAATATCGATGAATGAACTGTGTTAACGAAATATCACAAAACTTGCAATCATTGCTATAAACTTTCCGTTTTAAAGAAGCGAAATAAATTTGAATACGTTTTGTTTATAATTGCGATCCTCTGTATGGATTTTTTTCCTTTGTAAGATAGAGCTGTTTTCGATGAAACTGATCTTGAGAAATTACCTTTTAATTCTTTAACATTCAACTAGTTTTACTTAAAACACTATTTTATTCTTCACGTCATTACTAATTTTCAACTTTCATGGAAATTTGTCCTAAGCATCGTTTAACGATCGCATGATTTGATCATATGCAGATCATATACAGATTTAGAACTTTAATGTCTGCAACGGCCCATTTTGATTGTAGATAGTTTATTTGGCGCTGGAGCCAAACTGCGCTCACTATTCCGGTACAAATGACATTTGCGTTTTACCTTCCATTTGCTTCATTGCACCTCTTATTGAGCTTACTGTCTGATCCTGCCAATCTGCCTTAGTCTTCTGTGTTATTATGAAAATTACATTAAATAAGTAGTAAATGCAGCAAACCATTGTACAAATAGGAGCGATCATTATGAAGCTCTATAATTTATTCATCCTGAAAGATTTATCCTGAATAATGTTTTTAAAAAATTGATAGTGTTTGCTTTTCTTTAGTGCTAGTATTTATTGTAAAAATCTTTAACATTCCGAACCCTCCTTTGCACATTCGAAGGGTACACCTGGTAGACAATACCTCATGCAATCGGTACCTCATAGACACGACAGTTGAAGTAATGATGGATAATGCAATTCGAATATGAACATGTTCCAAACTTTTTGTAGTATTATTTGAACTAATTTTGAGAACTATTTTGAAGTTTACGAGTATAATAAAATAATCTATAAAGTAGTTACTAGCTAGTATATTGGACACTTCAAGGTAAATTGAACATTTTACTCTGGCTTTAATCGAATTTAAGCTCGATAGAAACATATCAAGCTTAGTTTTAGTCGTACCAGAAAATATGACTTTTAATAATATCAAAAATCTATTTTTAAATTAAATACTCGAAGAGAGGTCGAACAATTTACCTGAAATAGAGCAAATTTTGTAAAAGCACTGTGAAGCTTACCCCAAAATACACTGTAATCCATATCGGTACAACCTGCTTACAAACGCTTACCTGAAACGAGAAGAAAAAGTACCACAAATTAGTCACCTGGCAGATTCCATCTCGGGCGACATGTTTCTCATTCTTCCCCGCCAGACGGCATCGGAAAAGCGCCGCATTTTCCGCTTAATTGATTCCTTTCTGGCATGAGGCAAACCGCCCCGAAATACGCTCCGGAAGGAAAAATTCAATCTCGCACAGGCTCGCACGGAATTGAAGGAAAATGCGCGTTGTCGCGTACCATCGAACCGCATCCGACACTGATCGATTTCAGCGAGATTGAAACGAATCTATTCTGTGCTTTGCTTTTTTCGATCGGTTTCTATTTTTCCTGGACGAAAAAAAAACACACGAAGCGAAGTGATACATGTTTTCGCAAACATTTCTTTTTCCTTCGGCTCACTCTGCAGACACACGGGTCTGTCTGCTGTTTGTTATTTCCGGTGGCGCGCGAGACACTCAGCCCGCCATCCTGTGTTGCCACGCGTGGTAAGTAAACCGGAACACCCGGAACGGGGTGCCTTCTTCGGAGCGGCAAGATCCGCGTCGGCAAGAAAATATTCTTCTTAAATGCAGAACCGTGTCGCCGTCAGCTTTTCCAGCTAGGGTGCGGTAGATGGATTGCCGGTTTCAAAATTTGAATGTAAATTTAAGGTATTTAAATAGCGCCGCACGGTTTCATACTCACACAGACACAGCTACTTCAAACGTCTAGCCTAAGACGAAATACAGGGAGAGAGAGTGAAAGAGGTCTGAAAAGCCGCCGTCGACGACCCCAGTTGCGTGCCTGACGGTTACACAGCCTTGCGTCCGGAAGCATCTCGACTTCTCGACCCGGTTCCGGGTCTATGCGGCGGACTCCGCAAGCGCAACCGACACCACCATCACCGGGCGCTTGTTGTTGATGCGCACAAAGTGCGAGAGCACGAAAAAAAAAATCTTTCTTCGAAGAAAATACCGACCACCTTTACGGAGGCGGTACAAAAAAAAAAAAAACGGATGTGGATGAATAAATATTTGCGAAAAAAATGGAAAGGATCCACTATCCGCTACCGAAAGCCACGAAATTTCGTTGCGCCACGAGCCATCAAAACGAGGTAAATATTTGCATAAACATCCGCTTGAAAATGACGCCCCGGTTGTGGTGTTAAAGGCTTCTTGCGCTGGGACGGACGGACGATGCCGGATGTTACAAATCACCTACGCTAATGTTGTGGCGATGGAGGTTTTTTTCTGCCGTTCCTTTCGCTCGCGAAGTACGCGGTGAAATTGAAGATACACACTCGAATATTATTGTTACAGTAGGCGTCGCAAAGTCGCTTTTAATGTGCGTGTACTCGGGATGGCCTTCATGGGGAGCTGTTTCGTTCCGAGATGTTTGCCTCTTCTACAAGGTTGGAGCTATTGCAAATTGAATGTCAAGTGGGATTGAATATGATATGATAATCTGTTAACGATTATTTAAGAAGTATTACCAGTGTACCATATGCTTCACATTTGGAAGGAGGCGGGATTGTAGGAAAAAACAAGAAAAAAAGCTTTAAGAAGTGTATACTTAGAAGCTGATTCTGTAAAAAAAACTCCACAAAGTATGCAATTCACTGGTACAAACAAAGATAAACTTCCTAGCCATCAATCTTTTTCGAGAGATGGTTCTGTGAAATATAAAAAAGAACATTTAATTTATTATCAACACATTCGTTTATTCGAGAGATCCTTCTAACATTCAACGATCCTAAACAATCCAAATCATGTTATGTGAGATACTTCCATATAATCTTGACCTGGATCTGATAAGACGTGACATCAGCGAACTCAACATGTTGTGATCGTTATTGCGTGTCGTTATTATCTCAATAAGCAAAGAAAACAAATGTGGCAACACATGTCCCACCTCTTGCTCCCATTTCAATTACCAAACCGATCGATGCCACCGGCCCATGAAGGCCCCACGATGGTAATGATAGTCCTTCCGACACTGGAAATGACGTATCACATCCGCTATCAAATTTGTATAAGTTTGTCACTGCTGCTGAGACTGCAATCCCAGGAAGCGTTATCATTATTGCATCGTTCACACGACCGAACGATAACGATATGCTCACAGAAGAGAAGGACAACAAAAGATGAACAAAGAGAGAGACAGGGAGAAAAAAAAGGAGAACTTTCCTACAAGATAACGATGTCGAGCACGCCACCGACGACGACGGTGATGATGATGATGATGATAGGGCGCAAGATGAAAGCATGTAGATGAAGGTAAACATTTGACTCTGGGAACGAAACTCGAAAGTCGTCCCTTTTTTTGTTACCCTCGGTGCCCCTGGTGCCCGGAGTGGGAGCCGAAGAAAAGCTGATCGAGCGTAGGTACGGACTCATCGCAAACACATTCCGATCGTTCGTCTCATATGGACCGGAAAATGATGATGATGATTTTTATTGTGTTAGAATGCGGCTGCTTGTTCGGTCGGTCCTTCTCACTGGCATCTCGTCTCTGCGTTCAAGAAGTAGAGTGAAGTTTTTGTTGCCCTGTTTGCTATTCTTATCATTTCTTTCGGCGTGGGGCAAGGTGAGCATTCGGCTGGACATTCACACAACCAGACACTTGAAGCTTCCGGGTATGACGAACGGACCAGAAGGCTGATAGCGTTTAAAGACCCATACGAGCATGTAAAAAATCGATTCCAACACAAAACACCGGTGTCCGGGATCGTTTTGTTTTCGTTGTACATCTTGATGGGATGCGCAAACGTCCGAACAAAGCCAGGGTCTTTTACGGGCCCGAAAACAGGAAGCACGGCACGGCGTTTCCTACATGACATGTTCACTTCTTCATCATCCCCATCAGCCGGAACCAGCAAACCAGTGAAAACGATGGATAATGGGCTGAAAGGGAGCGAAAGTTTTGCCGGTCCGGCCGTCCGTTGCCGTTTTGCAATCCCATTCGGCAACGAATTGGATTTGGAGGCTGGCTCCGGGAGCCGAAAAGAGGCAAATTTTGTTTCCCAATCTTCTCCACCCGCACCCGCACGGCTCATACGGTCGGGAATCCCATTTGAGTTTGCCGTGTGGCGTCTTTTTTCCAGTTCCTATTTCATTTCTGATGACTCGGAAGATCCTTTGACGTCAAAAACAGTGACGTGCTACTGCTCGGCTGTTGGGATGGTCACCCCAACTGTTGGGAATAGACGCTACCTTTCTCAGCGTGGAAGATTGTACCGTGACGGCTCAGGGATCATCATTCTCCCGGCAGGAGTTGAACTTTGTGCACGGAAAAGCTTGAGGAAGAGACGATAAGCAATTTCTAAAAACATTGACGAATTTTGATGAAACGAAACCTCAACGGGGGTCTGGTCAGTTGGAGAAAGGGGTTTTAGTAGGCAGGGATTATCGTCCAAACATAACCTAGAATGAATTCCCAAAAGAAGATTCCCAGCTCAAAGTTAAAGCGTTACAGTCTAGCTCTCAAAGCTCCTCATTCCTTCTCTCCCCGGCGCGGCAGCTTTTGTGCAGCGCCGCGGACCAGCCGGTTTTCGCTCGATTGCATTTCGGCGCTGCGCCGTCGTCTTCATGCGGGTTGCTAGACATAACATAATATTACGCTTGCCGTGGCCGGAATGGCCGGGCGGAATTACAACACTACAGGCGTGGCGCGCGCGGGCACACATACACACAGCATTACCACCTCATCATCGGGTCTCGTTCGATGCTGCCGGTTGCCTTTTATTGTAGTCTCTTATTGCAGTTTGAAAAATACCCCCAAACCGGTTCCCTTTTGGCCGAACACACACACACAGAGCCGGCTGCTTTGATGCTGCTTTTATGGTGCCCTTGCTCGAAATGGCGGAATTGCAACTTCCGGTGATCGATACCCTCCGGAGAAGAGCTCCGGTGGTGCGGACGGGATGACTATTGCTATTTTGAAAATTATAACTTCGATCCATTATTATCTCCGGTCGTTGTAGTTTTGTTTTGTTCGTACATGTTTCCTCTTGGCACGAGGGAAGGGAACGCGAAATGGAATGGTCTTTATTTTGATTGGAATCCGATAAACTATAGGTGCTCAAAATGGACAGGAAAAATTTAATCGCACAGAAAACCTCATTCCAGAGCGTATCCTTAGCAACGGATTGGCTGGGGCTGTCTGCTATCTGGTGTGCAGTAAAGTGTGAGGTAATAAAGAACAACGCCTGCTTTAATTGACAACTGGCAAGTAAACGGTACGAAAGGCCCCGCGGAAAAAATCTCCCTTAACAAGCCCCTTAACAAGACCCTTAACAACACTATGCTTGTTAAGGGAGGAGAAGCCAACACTTATAAGTAAACTGATTGCATATATTTAGGCGCACATTTCAGCTGTAGAGATTATCAGTCGATTTCCACTAACTGAATCATGTTTTGATACTGACAGTAGAAGTCCGCGTGAAGTGTTACTATTCCAAACTTAATTTTAGTTCGAAATTATTTAAATTTGAAACATAAATTTGTACTCTTTACATATTGTAAGATTGGTAATACGAACTTTAAAGTAAGACTATTTACAAACAGCTTATAAATCACCACAATTGCAAAAGGTGCCCAAAAACATGGCAAAGTTTCGGTTCCTAATAAGCTCAGCTGTATCTCGTGCCAGCCGGTGCTGACGTTAACCATTCAACCGCAGGGATCGTACGGGATCTGATTATCGAGCCAGTACATATATTTCCGAGCGAGCGGGCTACCTGCGTCTTATCTGATCCGTCTCCTGGTCTGCCCGGAGGACTAGCTTCCACAGTTCGCAGCCCTGCAATCAGGAGTCACGGTACATCGGCGCAACATCGCACTCTCCGTACAGTCGCACGCAGCCACGACGACGTCCTTTGTTGTTGTGGGCATTGTTCCCGGTTCGCCGGTAGTATTTCAACGTCACCACTCCGTTGCTTTCGAGCACAGCCATTCGGAGCCCGTCGGCGGAGGCGTCTCCCGGCCAGCCGGGCCGAGGCAGGGAGCCTTCGCATATTTATGTTTATTTTATGCTCACCTCAACCTGCCGCTGGTATGTCCCGGCGCGGCAGCTTTTGTGCAGCGCCGCGGACCAGCCGGTTTTCGCTCGATTGCATTTCGGCGCTGCGCCGTCGTCTTCGTGCGGGTTGCTAGACATAACATAATATTACGCTTGCCGTGGCCGGAATGGCCGGGCGGAATTACATCACTACAGGCGTGGCGCGCGCGGGCACACATACACACAGCATTACCACCTCATCATCGGGTCTCGTTCGATGCTGCCGGTTGCCTTTTATTGTAGTCTCTTATTGCAGTTTGAAAAATACCCCCAAACCGGTTCCCTTTTGGCCGAACACACACACACAGAGCCGGCTGCTTTGATGCTGCTTTTATGGTGCCCTTGCTCGAAATGGCGGAATTGCAACTTCCGGTGATCGATACCCTCCGGAGAAGAGCTCCGGTGGTGCAAACGGGATGACTATTGCTATTTTGAAAATTATAACTTCGATCCATTATTATCTCCGGTCGTTGTAGTTTTGTTTTGTTCGTACATGTTTCCTCTTGGCACGAGGGAAGGGAACGCGAAATGGAATGGTTTTTATTTTGATTGGAATCCGATAAACTATAGGTGCTCGAAATTGACAGGAAAAATTTAATCGCACAGAAAACCTCATTCCAGAGCGTATCCTTAGCAACGGATTGGCTGGGGCTGTCTGCTATCTGGTGTGCAGTAAAGTGTGAGGTAATAAAGAACAGTGCCTGCTTTAATTGACAACTGGCAAGTAAACGGTACGAGAGGTTGTTTAAAAGTTCGTGTGTTTGTGCATTTTAAAGTCATTTTTATTAATCTGTTTTCACAAGTAGAAAAACATCAAACAGTTGCAAAAGTATCCGTGACGTAATTTTAGAGTCGAATAAATTTGCCACAAGTTTTCCACTGCAAGACTCTCTTTGAAGAGTTCGAACGTAGCGGACGGGAACGGATTAGTTTCGTGTTGCTTGAGCCATTTTTTATAACTTTACCACACGCTTGCTTCCCTTCGAGTTATTTGACGGATTGCAATATGAACGTAATTAATTAGCATCGTCACCACGTCATAGTTTGGCGCGTCTGCCGTCTGGATCAAACTGTTCCGATGTTGTTTTTTGCGCTTCATGTCATCCGAAACCTTTTCCAATAAATCTGCGTCTGTGAAGTAATGACTGCCGGGAAGTTTTTTCCGCTGCCTTTTAGGATATCAAAATTGGTGAACAAACAACACTACCACGGAGCTGTTCCGTCGGAGTTAAAGTTTTAATCCGTCTCTCCCGTTGTGGATGAATTTTCCGATTCGTTGGAGGACATTTCGATAGCTAAAAAATGATTGAAAACGAGACTTATCATAGTCACTGTCAGGACAAAACGCTCCTCCGCCTCCACCAAGTGAGACACCGCAGCAAGATCAGGAAGCCCGCCGGGTTTTTTTGTGTGTATGATGCATTTTCGGGTGTGATGCGGAATGAAAAATGCATCTGACATCTGATTGAGTTGCTGGCGTGAGTACGGCGGTGTTACGCTGCATAAATCGCTGCCACCGAGCGCTGCAGTGACGTGCAGACCTATTTCTAATGCATGCCCCGGTCGTGTGCGTATGCTGCGGTACTATTTTTTGCGATTGTTCATGACGGAGAGATTTTTTTTTTCACTGCTTCAACTATTAAACTTTGACATCTATGACCTCGTGCGAGGAAGACAAAGCGTAGGAAAAAAAGCGCACACACCCGTACACAGTGGCATGCGCTTTCCAAAGCGTTTTATCGTCGGCCGTGCGATTGTGTACGGCGAGGGATTAAAGGGCTTTAAGCTCGCGGTTGTGATTGTGTTACGCGTTGAAAGGTTTTGGGCCCGCTTGAGCCGATTCCATGTGACGGTTGGCAATGGGAGCTTTGGTTTTTTTGCTGCTGTTGTTGTTGACTAAGCTCCGTTGCCTGTCAACGTGGATTACAAGTGCATTACATTGTTCGCCGGATGAATAATAGATCGAATGGAAGAGGTTAGACATTTAGGACGAGTTTCTAAAATATGATCCAAAAACCATGAAAAACGTCGGTATATAGCACATTTCACAGATGTAGCGCCTAAATATATGCACTTAGCAATTTTCCTGTCTTTATTTTCACTTTGTATTACAAAACCGAGATCCATTGCCTGCATGGAATGGATGACGGATTTTGAATGCCCGGTGGAGCATTTATTTGTACGATTCGTAAACAACAGCAGCAGCAGCAGCAACGGCCACAGCAGTGACGTGGAAAATCAGGAAAAATTACAAAAAAAAGGCAGCAGTGGAAACAAATGAGAGATGATTTTCATAACGCTCCGCGCGAATGGGTGGGCGGAGTGTTTTCCATGTCCCACCGGTGCCCGTGCTGCTGCTCCCGCCGTGCCGTTTTAATATAGCTCCAGCCGGGCCGGTTTGACGGTTGGAATTAATAAATTGGTCTGATTTTTATCCCTTCCCATCCCCGTGCCGTTCGCGTGAAGGATTTATTGTTTTTATTTAACGGCCGAGCGTGGTCCGCATGACCGATCCGTGCCGGAGGTAAATGTCACACACGGCTTTAATCAATTACCGCCACCGATTTGAGGCACTTAATCGTGGAATGTTTGTGCAACCGGAAGCATTTGTTCACACCCGCGAACATCACACCGTGCGCAGTGGTGGTGGTGTAGCATAATTGATTCCGCTTATTAATTGATACCCTGAAAAACATCGATATATAGCACATTTCACAGATGTAGCGCCTAAATATATGCACTTAGCAATTTTCCTGTCTTTATTTTCACTTTGTATTACATATATGAATGTTGGTATTACTTCTATTGCAATTTTGGTGAATAAAAACAAACATCCCATTGAGCCGTATCGAAGGATCTTTTCTTCATAAAATCTGAATGGTAAAAGTGAAACAACACCCCAGCAGGCAAACTTTATTAAGAATGTTAAAATAAAGCGTTCATAAAGCATGCTAACAGCAAATGGCACTCACTTAAATGCTTTCAGGCAGATTAATGTTATTAACGCCTAAAAGTATGCAATATGCATTACGCATTAACTAATTTAATTAAAAAATTTAATCGTTTAGCTACGTCTAAACGTCTAAGACTATATTGACTACTATATCCATGATGTAAAATGATCAAACAGTACATTTTACACATTTTAACATACAAATTTCAGATGGATGATATATCTGGCATGTCATATTTATTACATACGTAAAATAAATCGGAAATATATTTCACGCCAATCGAAATAGGCGTAAGCTGAAGGTCGTAAAATCAATATCTGATTGGCGTCATCCACTAAATCATGTCTGGCTAGTAAATTTCACACACTAGATGCATCCAACCTGCCCCCGGAACCAGCTTATCCATCTCACCGACAACGTGCACGGTGCGTTGTGATTTTTTCATGTTTTATGACTGTCGTCCTGCCCCGGAATGTTGGACGTGGTGTTTTCCATGCCACGCTGTACTCTTTTTTACTGATTCCTGCACACGCACCTACATCCAGAATGCAATGGAAGCAGATTTTTTGTGCCACGTTTCGTGGTTTTTGTTGATCCTTTTTCACCCCCCTCCTTGAATATGCCTGTCGTGCGGGTTGTTTTTGTGTAGTTTTTTTTACCTTTTGTCCTCTCTCTCACTCTCTTTTCTGTTTTCAATATTCAAACGATCGTTTTCAACTCTTCGCGCTTGGTTTGTGGAAAATTTGCGTGCATTGTTAGCGGCACCCCACATGCGGCACTAAGCTGCGGGAGCGTAAACCGAGATCCATTGCCTGCATGGAATGGATGACGGATTTTGAATGCCCGGTGGAGCATTTATTTGTACGATTCGTAAACAACAGCAGCAGCAGCAGCAACGGCCACAGCAGTGACGTGGAAAATTTGGTTTTTTTGGCTGCTGTTGTTGTTGACTAAGCTCCGTTGCCTGTCAACGTGGATTACAAGTGCATTACATTGTTCGCCGGATGAATAATAGATCGAATGGAAGTGGTTAGACATTTAGGACGAGTTTCTAAAATGTGTTCCAAAAACCCTGAAAAACATCGATATATAGCACATTTCACAGATGTAGCGCCTAAATATATGCACTTAGCAATTTTCCTGTCTTTATTTTCACTTTGTATTACAAGACCCAAGGGGTGAAGCGCTGATGGAAACGCATGGAAAATGAACGCAACCACTCATTGTGAGCGACTTTTTTCCGCGGGGGGCTGTTTAAAAATTCGTGTGTTTGTACATTTTAAAGTCATTTTTATTAATCTCTTTTCACAAGTAGAAAAACATCAAACAGTTGCAAAAGTATCCGTGACGTATTTTTAGAGTCGAAAAAATTTGCCACAACTTTGCCACTGCAAGACTCTCTTTGAAGAGTTCGAACGTAGCGGACGGGAAAGGATTAGTTTCGTGTTGCTTGAGCTATTTTTTATAACTTTACCACACGCTTGCTTCCCTTCGAGTGAATTGACGGATTGCAATATGAACGTAATTAATTAGCATCGTCACCACGTCAAAGTTTGGCGCGTCTGCCGTCTGGATCAAACTGTTCCGATGTTGTTTTTTTGCGTTTCATGTCATCCGAAACCTTTTCCAATAAATCTGCGTCTGGGAAGTAATGACTGCCGGGAAGTTTTTTCCGCTGCCTTTTAGGATATCAAAATTGGTGAACAAACAACACTAACACGGAGCTGTTCCGTCGCTGTTCCGTCGGAGTTAAACTTTTAATCCGTCTCTCCCGTTGTGGATGAATTTTCCGATTCGTTGGAGGACATTTCGATAGCTAAAAAATGATTGAAAACGAGACTTATCATAGTCACTGTCAGGACAAAACGCTCCTCCGCCTCCACCGAGTGAGACACCATAGCAAGATCAGGAAGCCCGCCGGGTTTTTTTTGCGTGTATGATGCATTTTCGGGTGTGATGCGGAATGAAAAATGCATCTGACATCTGATTGAGTTGCTGGCGTGAGTACGGCGGTGTTACGCTGCATAAATCGCTGCCACCGAGCGCTGCAGTGACGTGCAGACCTATTTCTAATGCATGCCCCGGTCGTGTGCGTATGCTGCGGTACTATTTTTTGCGATTGTTCATGGCGGAAAGATTTTTTTTCACTACTTCAACTATTAAACTTTGACATCTATGACCTCGTGCGAGGAAGACAAAGCGTAGGAAAAAAAGCGCACACACCCGTACACAGTGGCATGCGCTTTCCAAAGCGTTTTATCGTCGGCCGTGCGATTGTGTACGGCGAGGGATTAAAGGGCTTTAAGCTCGCGGTTGTGATTGTGTTACGCGTTGAAAGGTTTTGGGCCCGGTTGAGCCGATTCCATGTGACGGTTGGCAATGAGAGCTTTGGTTTTTTTGGCTGCTGTTGTTGTTGACTAAGCTCCGTTGCCTGTCAACGTGGATTACAAGTGCATTACATTGTTCGCCGGATGAATAATAACTTTCGCGGGTGAGATTTAAGTAGGCTATGCCGGACTCCGTCTCGGGCCGTAGAACCGTCCGTGTGTAGTTCCCAATCGCCCACCGGACCTCGTCGCTGGTGTTGAGCGTCCGAACTAGCACCATGAACGCGTTGGCCCGCTTGTAATAGTACGCACTGCTCTGACAACCGTGCAGCAGCAGATAGTCGGTGTAGTCCGTGGCGGCGATGACAGTCCGGCGGAGCTGGCGTGCCCTATGGCAACCGTAGCGTGCCGGGTAGTGCACGCGTTTGTTGGCGAGAAACTCGAAGCTGAAATCCCACCGCCAGGGGGCGCTCACATTCTCGCGGCAGCCATACTTAACGGACAGCCGATTAGTGGACGGATCGTGCTGGGTTAGTGCCCGCAGGCAACGCAGCTCACCGTACGGACTCACGAACGGATGCAGATGATTGTCACTGTGCCGGAGGTAGGCCAGTGGTGTCCACAGCCCCTGGCGAACGTTTGCCAGCTGGATCGTCCGATTGGCGTACGGGAAGCGACAGGTCTCGCCACTTTCCCAGCTGGCCGCTTGGATTGCGTCACTCACCTTAACCTTAAGCGCGTCGAAAATGTTCGGAACCTCGGACTCGTCAAAGTACTCCTGTGTTTCTGCTTGTGACATACAGTTTGATTCGCGTGGAATACAACCAAGCAACCAAAGAAGTAGTAAACCTAACCGCCGCATGTCTTAATTGCTACAAACTTTACCCCCTGTGTACTTTACCGCTCAAGATGTAAGGTCAGCGTGGTTCTGACCCGGTGCTTGGTTGATCACTAAATCAACCGTGTTCCGGTCATACGTCCTGGTCATAAACCGTCCACCCATAACTACGGTGCCTTCCATTAGGGGCACAAGAGTGAACAATGCTACTCCTTTCCGTGCGCGGATTAACCATTCAATCGCTGGCTGGCGAGCTGGCTACTGCCGACCGGGATGACCGTCGGTCACGAGGGCATTAAAATCGAATTATATTCTCATTTTCGGGCTTCATTCGATAATAATTACCGGTGCCCCGTTTCGTACGGGGTTTTGCTGAATGGAACGGCAGCGTGGTAGCAGCGGTCGTCCAGGCTACAAAGAAATGAGATTCCTTTGATGGATAGATAGGGGACCGCACATTACTGTTCGGCTGGATGATTCTTTGCTTTTGAAGGGTATGATCTCGTGTTTTGGTCATTTTCGTCATTTTCGCACCTTAATAGTATGTTTCAAGAACTGCTCTAACAACAAATGGAGTGTTCCCAAAGATATTATGACTTCGATTTAACTCAAAGTAGTCTAAGTTTGCCCTCAAATGTCTGGAAATGCTGAACATTCTTCAAGATTCTATGTTTCAAATACTATCAAAGTAGAGTTCCACCAATGCAATATAGCTTCTCGTGAGGTCAAATATTAGTAAGTATAGCCAAATCTTCAAAACAACACCCAATAAGTGCAAGAAGCGTAGAGAACACAGTGAAGGATTAAAGCACTTGAGTAGATTTTCTTGACACACGCAATAAATCCCATATATGACTGCATGCCTGTCACATACTTCATCTTCGCCTGCAGAAACCACCAAGGAAACCGCAAGTCAAAGGAAAATAAAGCCACTTTTTAGTGGCCTCCTTCCACTCGCGACCGCCGGACAATCGCACAATTCATTCTCACTTCATCACGGTGCGTAGAAAAGCGCCACCTCATGAACCAGCGTGTCCCGCGCCCGCATCGGTCAAACGATGAAACGGTAGGATTTTTCACTTAACGACCGTGTTCGACATGACCGCAACCCGTGTAGATGCGCGGGGTCTCGTACCCGGGGTCGACTTTTTTACGGCTTCTTGTCCTCGACTCCCGTGCGCCAACCGATGGGTAAATTTATGCCGTCTCATAGTACATTCTTCTCGCCGTTTCTTGGAGGACACTGGGAGCGAGAAAGCGGCTAGCTTTCCCGGTTCACCTTTCACCACCCGGAACGCGGCAACCGATCCTGGTGGAGCACGATTTATGCTTTATGACGTGTGTTCGTGCGTTACACTTTCGCTGACCTTTTTCCGGGCAGAAAACACTCTCTTCTTTTTTTTAAGACGGTATGGCCAACAACACGACACGCGTGGCGTAAAAACGAGCGTAGAAAATAAAGAAATGCAATAAAGCAATCTAAAACCCGCTTTGCACGGGTAAAGTGGGTAAGCTTTAGCCCGGCCTTCGCCGAGTGACGGGGCATCTTTGGCGTGGAGTTGCTTAGCGCAATAAAAATAGCCAGCTTCCAGGCGGGGCACGTATTGTTGGATGGTTTTTTATATGTTTAATTTTTCAATAGCTCCCGAATGAGCGCGCGTGTGTGATACATGGGCTTATCCTTCCATTTGGAGGTGGAGCAGGACCGCCATTGGTTGGATCGTTTGCTGGAACGACTGTGCTGCTGTACGGGGGAATGAATTATCTCCCCGCGTCAATTGAATGGCGTGAACGTGAGATAATCATGAAAGGATTATTGTGCAAGATGACATAAAAGTAAAGGCGAAGAATGTATACCAGGCAGGGCGATTTTAAGGAGCAGAACTAGCAAGACCGGTAGATTCTTGGACAATATGTTGAGTTTTATGGCCTCGTGTGTTTTGAAGAATACATCAAACTGAAAACTTAACAAACCACTGGAAAACGCATTTTAAACCAGTTGGTATGTTGTCAATCTGTCATAGAGCCGAAACAGTGCTTATTATTGGACTGTAGAGTTGTATGCGATATACTCATTCCAAATATCTTCATCTCTTCAAACACGAGGAACCTATTTAACAAATGGCCATAAAGACACTTTATTCCGACATTTATCTCCTTCCTTGTTGGCACCATCCTGCTGGCAAGTGTATTGTTTCGTCATAATTCCAGCTCCGGGCACCTATTTCACTCCTAAAGATCCAATGACTTCCCACCATCCCAAAGATCGCACCACACCGCTAAATTGAGTTAAACGAAAGCAATAAATTTCAACTTACAAAACAATTCGATTCGAGTTCGCTCCCTGCTATACGTGCTACCTCGCCGAGAGTCAGCACCTCGGGCACCACCACCCACGGGAGGAGAAACCATTCCAGAAAATATAATGCAAAACTTCTTCATTCTCCTGCAACCGACAACACTACCCGGAACGCGGCAACCGATCCTGGTGGAGCACGATTTATGCTTTATGACGTGTGTTCGTGCGTTACACTTTCGCTGACCTTTTTCCGGGCAGAAAACACTCTCTTCTTTTTTTTAAGACGGTATGGCCAACAACACGACACGCGTGGCGTAAAAACGAGCGTAGAAAATAAAGAAATGCAATAAAGCAATCTAAAACCCGCTTTGCACGGGTAAAGTGGGTAAGCTTTAGCCCGGCCTTCGCCGAGTGACGGGGCATCTTTGGCGTGGAGTTGCTTAGCGCAATAAAAATAGCCAGCTTCCAGGCGGGGCACGTATTGTTGGATGGTTTTTTATATGTTTAATTTTTCAATAGCTCCCGAATGAGCGCGCGTGTGTGATACATGGGCTTATCCTTCCATTTGGAGGTGGAGCAGGACCGCCATTGGTTGGATCGTTTGCTGGAACGACTGTGCTGCTGTACGGGGGAATGAATTATCTCCCCGCGTCAATTGAATGGCGTGAACGTGAGATAATCATGAAAGGATTATTGTGCAAGATGACATAAAAGTAAAGGCGAAGAATGTATGCCAGGCAGGGCGATTTTAAGGAGCAGAGCTAGCAAGACCAGTAGATTCTTGGACAATATGTTGAGTTTTATGGCCTCGCGTGTTTTGAAGAATACATCAAACTGAAAACTTAACAAACCACTGGAAAACGCACTTTAAACCAGTTGGTATGTTGTCAATCTGTCATAGAGACGAAACAGTGCTTATTATTGGACTGTAGAGTTGTATGCGATATACTCATTCCAAATATCTTCATCTCTTCAAACACGAGGAAAGATGCGCGGGGTCTCGTACCCGGGGTCGACTTTTTTACGGCTTCTTGTCCTCGACTCCCGTGCGCCAACCGATGGGTAAATTTATGCCGTCTCATAGTACATTCTTCTCGCCGTTTCTTGGAGGACACTGGGAGCGAGAAAGCGGCTAGCTTTCCCGGTTCACCTTTCACCACCCGGAACGCGGCAACCGATCCTGGTGGAGCACGATTTATGCTTTATGACGTGTGTTCGTGCGTTACACTTTCGCTGACC
>KZ068000.1:47518-64751 GCA_002091845.1 Anopheles cracens
AAACTGGATAATTCGAAAACTGGATAATTAATCAGGAGGAGAATACTTTGAAAGAGACGAGATCGATTTGGCAGAATAAATGCACAGTTTAGCATATAAATGCAATGTCACCTTATTTTTTGACCAGTATGGTAAACACCACAAAATTAACCATCGGCGATAAAAATTAGTTTCAGTGTTATAAAATTGTAGTTAATATATTTGGAATGATAGATACTCTCATCAGAAGCGTACTACACAATACGGCTACCCTGTCTGCATTTTAGTTTTAAATTTATCATAGACAAACTGTTTACCCAACAAAAGGTTATCCAAATTTTTTAGCAAATAATTTCCCAAGGAAATTGTAATATACCAGCAGCAGTTGAAGCTTTAGAAACAATAATAATATGTAAAATACCTTAAATCAATGAAAAAAATATTTTCAAAGCATACCAAGAGGATCATTAAGCAGGATTCCTTGTGAAATATGGGGGCTTGTGAAATATTAAATCTGAAGCTTAAAGGTTAAAGGTTAGAAGACTTCAACCTTTTTGAAAAAAGACAACTCTTCTCAGCCTTATGTGTACTTGGGGATACCACACGATGTGGATTATTTTTCCTCTCATGCATATGACGTTCAATCTTTCTATTGATTTATTAAATCAAGAAAAAAAAACTCCTTGAAAATCAAACCAAAGCGTCTCTACATAGGCCGTTAAATGAACGAAGAAAATTAAAAATAAATCCAACAAGTACTTCGTAAAATGCTAGATGTAGGAGAGATGCTATTGATATTTCACTAAAGCCGTCCTCGACAAGCAAAGACAATTCGCAACATGTTATATGTTCCCGATTGCTCAAACTTCAAGCCACATATTCTCCAAATTAACCGATCTATACACATCAATGTAACAAGGCACATAATTGCATTCATTTCTCCACAGGGTTGTGCGGATAGGATCGTGTCCTGGCTGCGCCATACGGCCGACATACTGTTCGTGCTCGGCTACTGTGTGATAGCGTTCCTGAAGCTGTGCTTAGAACAGATCCAAGCCGCAACGAGGACAGAACTGAAAGCCATCTCTGCAGCAGAGTTCAACAGGAGGAGGATTGCATCAGGAGGAGAATACTTTGAAAGAGACGAAACCGATTTGGCAGAATAAATGCACAGTTTCTCAAATAAATGCATTGTCACCTTATTTTTTTTACCACAGTAGTATGGTAAACACCACAAAATTAACCATCGGCGATAAAAATTAGTTTCAGTGTTATAATATCATAGTTAATATATTTGGAATGATAGATACTCTCATCAGACTCTATTGGCTATCCATTTTTTTTTCTCAGAAGCGTACTACACAATACGACTACTCTGTCATGCATTTTAGTTTTTAATTTATCATAGACAAACTGTTTACCCAACAAAAGTTTATCCAAAATTTCTAGCAAATAATTTCCCAAGGTAATTGTACTATACCAGCAGCAGTTGAAGCTTTAGAAATAATAATAACTTGTAAAATACCTTCAATCAATGAAAACAATGTTTTCAAAGCATACCAAGGGGTTCATTAAGCAGGATTCCTTGTGAAATATGGGTGCTTGTGAAATATTAAATCTGAAGCTTAAAGGTTAAAGGTTAGAAGACTTCAACCTTTTTGAAAAAAAGACAACTCTTCTCAGCCTCATATACTTGGGGATACCACACGATGTGGATTATTGTTCCTCTCATGCATATGACGTTCAATCTTTCTATTGATTTATTAAATCAAGAAAAAAAATCCTTGAAAATCAAACCAAAGCGTCTCTACATAGGCCGTTAAATGAACGAAGAAAATAAAAATAAATCCTCCAAATACTTCGTAAAATGCTAGATGTAGGAGAGATGCTATTGACATTTCACTAAAGCCGTCCTCCGCAAGCAAAGACACTTCGGTATATCTTATATGCTCCCGATTGCTCAAACTTCAAGCCACAAATTCTCCAAATTAACCGATCTATACACATCAATGTTACAAGGCACATAATTGCATTCATTTCTCCACAGGGTTGTGCGGATCGGATCGTGTCCTGGCTGCGCCATACGGCCGACATACTGTTCGTGCTCGGCTACTGTGTGATAGCGTTCCTGAAGCTGTGCTTCCTCGGCATCCTGCGCTACGAGATTAAGGAAATGATCCAGAAGATAAAGCTGCTGCAGACGGAAATGTCCGGGGCGATCCTGAACGGGGTCGACTGTGACCAGCAGCAGATACAGCAGGTAACGATCAAGACGCATGCCACGGGAAGACAATGGTCCAAAGCCATTGTTTAGAAACAATAAACAAAGATTAAAAGAAAACATTACACCACCAGCTTGGTAGAAGCATTGAAAATGCACAGTAACGTACATTATTGAAAAAACTTCGCCACCACCGTTGAATGCATAGTAAAAGGAAATTTTATTATTCTGTTAATTATGGACAAAAATGAACACCTAACAAATAGAAAAACCACGGGAAGACAATGGTCCAAAGCCATTGTTTAGAAACAATAAAAAAGATTAAAAGAAAACATTACACCACCAGCTTGGTAGAAGCATTGAAAATGCACAGTAACGTACATTATTGAAAAAACTTCGCCACCACCGTTGAATGCATAGTAAAAGGAAATTTTATTATTCTGTTAATTATGGACAAAAATGAACACCTAACAAATAGAAAACAAGAGATATTAAAACATGTCAACCCAAGTTTTTCCTCGCTAAAGATGCATACATAATAAAGTATCTTGTTCTCACATACTATTCAAATCGTTAAAATCTAAATCCTAAAAATGTTTTAGCATAAATTTGTAACCATTTGTTTAGTTTAGTGTAGCAAGTCTGAAATACTGAAATACTTGCTGTTTCGCAAAGGTCACTACATCTTGGTAGAGAATCTTGCTTTTAACAGCACACAAACCGATCGTGGCGCAGTTTGAAAAAACAAAAGAAAGTTTGAAACATTTTGGTCCATAAAAATAAGCGTAATTCAAATAGAAACACGTAACAAGCATCACACCAAGACCGCCAACAACAGCAAAGTGGACCCCACCGAATGCAGCCTAACTGATCCACTGTTTCACTATTTCTCTTCCCTTAAAACCGACGCCTCACGCACGCACGCGCATCGATAATGGCACAATTGTCTCGTGGGAAACTGTCCTCGGAATGCGCCAACCAAATGCACGCACGAATGATCGCACGCACTTATTAAAACCAAAACAAAAACATAACACTAACCACTAAACCCGCGTTGCGACGGACGGCGAAAATGATGCTGCCCGTACCACTTCTCCTCCTCTCCCTCATTTACCACGCCTGGCCCGCCCACTACTACACCCGCTGCACCGATGCAACACACACATCCGCGGAATATCACGGCCCGCTTCATCCTGGAACGATTTAATTCACTTATATTCCTTACGAACGCTTCAAATTAACACATCGAGATAAAAAAAATGTGACACTCACTCTCGCCCATTGCGCCATTCCTTGTGTAGTGTGCGGATGATAACGGCATAATCGGTGTATCAACCGGAATGAGGAAATAATTCAGGTCAGGTCATCCGCCTCGGGAGAGAAAAAAAAAGCCACCGCCGACACATAAAACCCGGCTCCCGGCGGTAACATTAGCCACTTCCACTTCATTCTCCGGCTATTCTGTTCGCTCCATACACCGGGGGCGAGTAGCGCACAAGTGACCACTTGTGCGGCTGCTGGCATACCCTCTAACCGCGCCTGTTGTGTGCGGAATACAAATACGGAAATAATGTAATCCTGTGCGCCGGAAAAAAAACCCGAAAATCAAGGCTACTACGCCCGAAACGGGGAAAGAAAAACCACGGCAGCAGGAACAGCAGCCTGGCCTTCTCTGTAAAATGGAGCAGATGTGGCCGTGTCTTCGAGAGTCGAGAGCCCCATCCGGAATTCCAGTGCCCGAACGATAATGCAGGCGCTGCCGCTACAAGCGAAACGAACGTGCTGGATGCAGAAACGGGGATAATTGTTCATTGAGCCCTTTATCATACGATTAGGTCCATTTTTGCCCGGACGCACGCGTATGTGCCGTTCCAGCTGAGCACACGGCGACGGCGACCGTGTTAACCTAATTATATGACATACGATGAAACAATTGTGTTTCGTTCGCTTTTCTGCATCTGGTCCGTCTCGTCTCGTCTCGTCTCGTCGTCTTCGGAACCGGGTTCCGAGCGTCTGCAGATACGGTCGAATACCTCTCACGGAGCTGCGCACCTATCCTTTAGGAATAGAACGAAACACTCTAGCGTGTAAGAGATCCGTTCCTCGGACAGACAGATTAGCAATTAGACAGCTAGACGGACCGTTGTGCGACAGTGCACCACTTTGCACATTAAACGCGGTGATAACATACGCTTTAATTATAGTGATAAGAACAATTACGCCAGTGCACTTGAGCGCGTAAGGAAGGTTAGTTGCACTAGAATGATATTCTAAACTTGACGGCATTTTCTTCGCACGACCTTCTCGGACACACACACGATATGATGCACAGCAGATCATTGGCACACTTGAGGCAAATTTAAACAAATTACGCCACAAAGTATGCAATCCGCAGTACGAAAGCTTCTGTTCAATTGGTGATGAATTGGAAGCCCGTTTCGGCTAAACATATTTTTTAAACATCGAAAAATGGCTTTATTTATTGTTTTCGAACAGCGTTATCATACTCTAGCAAACAATGAAGGAGTGTACGAACTTTGTTGCATATATCGAAAGTGCAGTAAATAATTCTGATAATATTGATCACATTGTGCTACGGGAGCAAACTCAATGTATCAAATTAAACCGATATATCATTTTTAAACAATTCAGTATTCACTTTAAATGGCGAAATACAAGCAAACTCCTTCCTTATTGCTGCATCAGTTCCCAGCATAAATTGCTTCGTTTGCGGGCAGATAAATTTAATTTTCTTTTCAAAGCCACCACACGGTGGCGTGGACCAGCAGCGTGTGCCGGTCAGGCCGTAGTATGAAAATTCAACCCGAATAGGTATTACACTCTCTGCCCTGCTCGGAAACGTAGCTCGCATAGCGTTTTTGCGCTGCTTTTCACAGATTCCCCTGTAGCTGGGGGAGCGCACATTCGTCTTGCCAAAAGAAGGCAACAAAAAACGCACACAACGAACTCACGGATATGGTTCGGTCGTTCATCATATTCTGCTTTTGATCACGTCTCATTGTCCAACGCTGCAACGCTGCAACGGCACGGGCGTTGGGAGCGTTTTTGTTTTGGCCCGGTATGCAATTTGGCGAGCTACATAAGGATTCAAACAAAGTAATTAACATTCTATCACGTAAAAACCTTGGAGGAGCTATTGCTTTACATAGTCAGAAATACGTTTCCCACACGATATACTTTATAGAAATGGCAATCACGTAGAGCATACGTTAGGAGCATCTCAGCCTTTTTAGAGCCGTTTTAGTTTATGTTTGAGAGTAGCTTAAAATGAAGCAAAATTTAACATCTGCACACAAATAAACTCTATCTATCTTCAACTCTTTCGTGGGTGATCACAAGACAAAATGTACAAAGGCAAAACAAAACAACAAAAGATGACAAAGTCACAGAAATGCGTGATCCATCCGGACCTAACATGAAGATTTCTCAACGCGAGCGGTACCCCGTTCGAAACATGTAATTAGTGGACCGATTGCAACAACTCAAATGATAGTATCAAACAAAGCAGCATCCAGCAGCCTGTTTCTTGTTTCGCTACTAAAACTGCTTACTATTTCCGCTTCCTTCTACAATTCTAGCATCATCATCATCAAACTAGCAAACCTCAGACCTCACAGGGGGTGAGGTAATTTTGCAAATCGTCGCATGTAAGAGATTCGTAAATCGTTCGTATAATCAATCTAAGAATCTTATCAATATAGTGAACCAAATGTGAAGGAAGTACGTGAAGAGGTTAGTTACGTCGACGGTGCGAAGTTACCCGCAGGTTATTGTGTACATTTCGAGGGCGAACCAGGTTACCCACACGAACAAAAAGAGAGAAATAAAGCCCGGGCACATACATTTCCACACAGACACATCATCACAATCCAACAGTGGCGAGCATCGTCATCGAATGAAGGCAACAAACGGTGGACAACTCGCACCGTCCGATCGTGGCGCGGTTGCTTCGATTACCGATCGAAGTGGACTTGCAAAAAGACAAACATAAAATTGCTTTGGAAGATTGCTTTAAACAATTGTACATAATTTTGAAACAATTCAAACGATACAACAAATCGAAACAGTTAAGAAAATCCCTAAAACCAAACCACAGTACCGCACATGTAGATACGACCAGGGTGCGCTAGGTGAAGGCGTGGCGATTTGAGAGCGGACTATGATAAAAACAAAAACCTCTAGGAATAAGTGATTGGGTGTAAGAGACGACGACGTGATTTGGACGGGAATAGCACTGCACAAGAGTGGCCAAGTGGTATCCGCGGGCACCTTTAAGCGTAAAAGCGAGCAGCTTCCACCATCTTTTTCCATGGATCTTTAGTGGATTACGTAAGTGTCGGCCTTCGACGCAATGTCCAAACCCAAACGAAAAACACCACCCAGCGCACACCGCGAGTAAACGGAACCAATCTCAACTCCTTCGTGTGAGAGTTTCGCGTGCAAAATGCCTCCAATGCCCTTTCACCTTTTGCTTTCGGTGGCGGATCGCGAAACAAACACATCACACAGGTGTAAAGTGCGGCCATATCATGCGCCTCGCTTACGATATCTCTTTTTGCCCGTTTCTTGCCTCTTTAAAGTGTGTTAAAATATGGGACCCATTCGCACATTCCCAACCAGGGGGGATGGAGCTACGAATTTAGCGGCGACGACGCTGCGACAGTTTCTGCGGCCGTAGTACTCTCGCCAAACACTAGGTGTGATGGCAGATGGGAGAGGTACCAGTACGTACCGGAGTTCAAGCGACTCCGGTCACAGTGGGAGCTTAAAGCGACGGAACACAACCATCCCTAAGAAGGAACCAACACTCTCCAATAAAAGCCCCCAAAGAATCCCGCCGCACGGAAACGAAACTTCCTGCAGCGGCCGGGCGTAGAAACCAACACTTTAGAAATATTGACAATGTGCCTTAAGATGTATTTTCAGCTTCTTGTTTTATTTCCCCGTTCTTGCTGGTTTGATCCTTTTCTCTTTTTTTTTGTTTCAAAGAACAATCCCGTGCATGAGAACTTGCGAAGAATAGAAGGTATGTAGTTTCGAAACACATACTCTGTGCAAAACATAGAGTAAAACAATAACTCAAAGGGAAACGCCGTACGCGTTCAGGTGTGTACTTGTGTGATAGAAAGAGGTAGAGAGAATAGAGAGTATGTGTATGTATGAAGAATAAGGCGATATAATAATAAGGACACGAGAAATTCAAATTGAGATCCGAAGAAATGCTTAAGGAATGCTCTTAAATTTGGCGTACAGCTCAAGCCTCAAGGTCTACTTAGTGTTCAAGTGTGTGAACGCGTGGAAAATCATGTAAAACGTTGGACTTCAAATGATATTTAACACACAATTCTCATCAAAATTGTCAACAATATGATTTCTATGTGCATATGTGTACATGTGATGTGTAGGTATATTCAATTTCGATAAAGCTAATAAGATGCAAAATATACCACGATAGTTTCAAGGAATGTCGGGGCAATGAGTTCAAATTCATTTATACCCATCACAGTTCAATATAAAAAAATAAGAAATTAGTTTACTCAACCAAAATTTCATATTTCAATGGTTTTATATGGTAGTATTATCCTGAAATATAATATAAAACTAAATTTCGCGTTCACTATCACTCACTCTGGATTGAACGGTCCTTTAATTGCGATTGATATAGTTAAAAAATGTAGCCAACTTATTATTTTTACCTTAAAATAATCCAATTTTTGTTCATAATGCGTTCATAAAGCGTTTGTCATGCAGATTGCATACTTGCGGACTGTTTCAGCGAATCTACGCCAAAAAGTATGCAATCTGTGCATTTATTTAAATGCTTCGAAAACGTTTTATTTGCCAGCTTTATACAAATACTCCACTGGAGCAAAGCAAACTACGCAACATTTCTTCAAAACTTCTTTGCTCCAGTCTACACCTCCCGATTGGATCAAATGCCTTCAAATGCTTTTGAGACGAATTAAAACAAAAACCAAAGCCACCGTGGATGTGTTACACGGTGTAAACCGCGGCGTGTGTATTAGCGTATTGAATAGACGAAAAACATCGACTTAGTGACACAGCGCGCGAAAGAGAGTAGGCGGCGAGCGAGCGACGAACGGGAGAGAGAGAGAGAGCAAGCGAAATGAAATCCTTTAAAAAATAAAACTTAAACCCCGCTAAATACTGCTCGTTCATTCAAATGATATAAAACATATAATAAACCAGATATTATAAATTTAAACTAAAAACCACAAGAAAAGGGGGATACAGAATTCCTTACGCTAAACAGAAACCTGTTGTAATTATTGTAAACCTTGCATAAACCGATAGCTAATAAGAGAAAGAGAGAGAAAGAGAGTGCCAGTAGGCGTTGGAAGGGTTGAAAGATTCTAGTACGGTAGACAAAAAAGGGGCTCGACGATAGTGGAAATCTCGCGTGCACTCATAGCGTGAAGTAAAAAGTAAAGGGCAAAGGCGCATGAACGGTCGGAGCGTAGAGCAATGCATAGCAAAACAAAACAAAACAAAAACTAATTAAATCTGTTATCTTTAAAACTGATGTGTTGTACATAACCTAAGAGTAAAGGAAAACAAAAAGGAAAAAAAGAAACAAACGTAACAAAACGAAAGAAGGACAAGAGAAGTGTATGTGTGAGAGAGCGAGTGAGCGAGATTGCGAGGAAGAAAAAAAAACAATACAACAAAAATAAACAAACAAATGAAACGAACAATTTGAAATAAAGACGATTGAAATATTTAACAGTATGCGTTGGTTTCCTTTTGTTGCGGGATTGCATCCGACAAGAAATGATTTTTGAATGGTATTAATATAATACAATCGTAAAAGTGAAAGAAAACTATTCTATACGGAAGGTAATATTTAAAAAAATGTAAAAAATGTTTTAAAATACAAAATTTATTATCCGTATTGTACAGATTCAAATCTCCAAATTTCATTGATTCCAATATTCTGACTTTGAAAAGATAACTCACTCTAGTTGTTGGAACGTACTCACTCCGCTCAGAGAATTGGCGGGAATCTTAATATATTTATGCTTAAATGTATACACCATCAATTACCTTCCGTTGATTAGCTAAGTAATATAAAATGCATTGTAACACAGTAACACTGGTCGTTTAATACGAAATCCGAAATATTGAAAACTAGTTTATAAACTGTTAATTTGTAGCACGTTTATCGTACTTCTGGTCATTATCATATTATCGAGCTCTTTCTGCTATCAGACATTATCGAGCTCTTTCTGCTAAATAAATACTGCTCATTCTCCTTAATATAAAAATGATAAAGTAAAGTTAAAAAAATGAATATCACATACCTTAAGATCATCCTCCAGCACGGTGATACAAATGTCGATTACCGAACCGCCGATGATAAGCTTGAATGAAGAAAATAAACCAATCAATTTCTAACTACACAACATACGTTGTTTTTAAATGATTTTTGAACCTAACAAAAACTATGGGTAAGTTCTTTCTGCTTCTTTCCGTACATACGCGTGTAAAGTTGTGCGTTTGAATGTGAAAATTACGATTGTAGCAAAAGCGCTCCCGCCACCACTGCCACTGTCACGAAGCGAGTGTGCCACTTTATTGTAAAAACAATGTAAAAAAATATACTTATAAATCTATAACTTAACTAACCGGAGCACGACCAACGCCATCGGGAGCTAACGTCGTGGAAGCATCGCCGCCGGGACCACCGTTTTCAATGCGCCCCAGTTCCACCGCAATCTCGGCAGCAACGCGTGCATTATTCTTTATCAATGCCATATCTGTGAGCACATGCGAAATGAAAAATAACGAGATTCATATATTTTGTTAGAAGGGAATGGAAAAAACCGCCCCGTTTCGAAAAAGGTTCCGCTTCCTTCAACTTACTAGCATCGAGACTTTTCCCACGCGTCAACTTCGAGACGGCGGACAGTATGAACGGTGTCACCGCCTTGCCGTCAATGCGCTTCCGTTGCGCTTCTCGCAGCGCCTCGACGATTACCGTGTCCATCTCGGTGGCATCCATCGCGTACCGTTCCGGTATCGGCACGCCGATGAGAATTCCTGACCCAAGGCCAAGCTCACGGTTCATGTGCAGCATCTTGGCGGCCTCGGACGCGCTGGCAAGATTGTAGGCCGCCTTCGACCCACTGGAGCGTGTGTAGAATGCGGGAAACTCACAGCCGGCACTGCCGTACGTGGTAACGCACACACCTTGCGTTTCCTGTTCCGTGTGTGCGAGAAGTACGGAAAACGATCAGAATGGTAGCGACATTATTGGCTGCTCGTTCAGGTGGCCTCGAAAGATTTGCGAGCAGAAAGAAAAAACACTTTTAAAACTAAATCTTCGCCTGCATAAACGCTCGCCACAGTGAGGCGGTAGTAATAAATCACGCATTATCAATTACGATAATACCTCACGCTCTTTCAAGCACGCTTTCGACATCGAGATTTATAATCCCACCTTCCGCGCTCAATGCCGGAGCACGGAGCCAACGGTTTTGCGGTAAGATGACGTTAAATAGGCTCGAGGGACGACGTTAAATAGTGCCAGTTTCCCGTGCATTTAACGCACACCGTTATCATAAATCATCCAACTGCACCGGTGCGCCTGCAGCCAAACTCAGCGCTGAACCACGACGCCCCGTATACCTACCAGATATTCCAGCGTGCGCGGTATGTCCAGGATCGATTTGACGCCGCTCGATACGACCGCCACCGGGCACCGGCCCAGCTCGATCAGGTCCGCCGAAACGTCCATCGTCCGTTCGCCCTCGCGGTGCACCCCGCCGATGCCGCCCGTCGCAAAGATCCGTATGCCGACGGCATCGGCCACAAGGAGCGTACCGGCCACCGTCGTTCCGCCGTTCCGGCCCGTCGCCAACACGTACGCCATATCCCGGCGGGACGTTTTCACCGCTTCGCCGACGCCACTATCGGTCCGGGCCAGCAACCGCAACTCCTCCGCCCCGAGACCCACCTTGATGCGTCCGCCCACGATCGCCACCGTGGCGGGAACGGCACCCTAGGCGAAACGGGACGAAACGAGATGATACATTTAATAAGGACACTGCATGCACGCACTGGCTGGCACACAGACATACAGTAGCCTGAACGCTAAATCGGACGTCACTGATATAATGGTTCCCTATCTTGTCTGCTCGAATGATCTAAGAAGAGTTTTCCACGTTAGCATACACAGAAGGTGTTTTTTTTGCAATCGTAAGCTATCAAGGGGACTATTGGTATCTAACCAATCCATTATGTAACGCAGTTTGCGTACTCTCTATTGTAATAGGCAAAATTACACCCGGCAACAAGCCTTCAACAATACCAATCGCTGCATTAATGAATTTTTAAAGCTTTATCTGGCAGTTTGCTAAAAAGATTTTCCGCTGGAATGGCACAATTGCACGCAAAGAACGAGTACGTCCAACTTTCCGGCGTCTGAATTATCCTTTGCGGCACTGTTTCAGCGATAGGTCGCCAGGGAACGGTTCCGGCGCTCCCAGTCGGGCGAACATTAAAGGCGGGCTAGCTGGTTTAAGGCGAACTAAAGTTAATCCCCGACCCGAACGGGACGAACGATTGCCCCGAACACACAGGGTGTCTTTTATCGCTTTCTCGCACACTGGCCGTGGTGCTAAAAAAAATGAATATCACATACCTTAAGATCATCCTCCAGCACGGTGATACAAATGTCGATTACCGAACCGCCGATGATAAGCTTGAATGAAGAAAATAAACCAATCAATTTCTAACTACACAACATACGTTGTTTTTAAATGATTTTTGAACCTAACAAAAACTATGGGTAAGTTCTTTCTGCTTCTTTCCGTACATACGCGTGTAAAGTTGTGCGTTTGAATGTGAAAATTACGATTGTAGCAAAAGCGCTCCCGCCACCACTGCCACTGTCACGAAGCGAGTGTGCCACTTTATTGTAAAAACAATGTAAAAAAATATACTTATAAATCTATAACTTAACTAACCGGAGCACGACCAACGCCATCGGGAGCTAACGTCGTGGAAGCATCGCCGCCGGGACCACCGTTTTCAATGCGCCCCAGTTCCACCGCAATCTCGGCAGCAACGCGTGCATTATTCTTTATCAATGCCATATCTGTGAGCACATGCGAAATGAAAAATAACGAGATTCATATATTTTGTTAGAAGGGAATGGAAAAAACCGCCCCGTTTCGAAAAAGGTTCCGCTTCCTTCAACTTACTAGCATCGAGACTTTTCCCACGCGTCAACTTCGAGACGGCGGACAGTATGAACGGTGTCACCGCCTTGCCGTCAATGCGCTTCCGTTGCGCTTCTCGCAGCGCCTCGACGATTACCGTGTCCATCTCGGTGGCATCCATCGCGTACCGTTCCGGTATCGGCACGCCGATGAGAATTCCTGACCCAAGGCCAAGCTCACGGTTCATGTGCAGCATCTTGGCGGCCTCGGACGCGCTGGCAAGATTGTAGGCCGCCTTCGACCCACTGGAGCGTGTGTAGAATGCGGGAAACTCACAGCCGGCACTGCCGTACGTGGTAACGCACACACCTTGCGTTTCCTGTTCCGTGTGTGCGAGAAGTGTATGGAAAACGATCAGAATGGTAGCGACATTATTGGCTGCTCGTTCAGGTGGCCTCGAAAGATTTGCGAGCAGAAAGAAAAAACACTTTTAAAACTAAATCTTCGCCTGCATAAACGCTCGCCACAGTGAGGCGGTAGTAATAAATCACGCATTATCAATTACGATAATACCTCACGCTCTTTCAAGCACGCTTTCGACATCGAGATTTATAATCCCACCTTCCGCGCTCAATGCCGGAGCACGGAGCCAACGGTTTTGCGGTAAGATGACGCTGTTAATTTGTAGCACGTTTATCGTACTTCTGGTCATTATCATATTATCGAGCTCTTTCTGCTATCAGACATTATCGAGCTCTTTCTGCTAAATAAATACTGCTCATTCTCCTTAATATAAAAATGATAAAGTAAAGTTAAAAAAATGAATATCACATACCTTAAGATCATCCTCCAGCACGGTGATACAAATGTCGATTACCGAACCGCCGATGATAAGATAGTGCCAGTTTCCCGTGCATTTAACGCACACCGTTATCATAAATCATCCAACTGCACCGGTGCGCCTGCAGCCAAACTCAGCGCTGAACCACGACGCCCCGTATACCTACCAGATATTCCAGCGTGCGCGGTATGTCCAGGATCGATTTGACGCCGCTCGATACGACCGCCACCGGGCACCGGCCCAGCTCGATCAGGTCCGCCGAAACGTCCATCGTCCGTTCGCCCTCGCGGTGCACCCCGCCGATGCCGCCCGTCGCAAAGATCCGTATGCCGACGGCATCGGCCACAAGGAGCGTACCGGCCACCGTCGTTCCGCCGTTCCGGCCCGTCGCCAACACGTACGCCATATCCCGGCGGGACGTTTTCACCGCTTCGCCGACGCCACTATCGGTCCGGGCCAGCAACCGCAACTCCTCCGCCCCGAGACCCACCTTGATGCGTCCGCCCACGATCGCCACCGTGGCGGGAACGGCACCCTAGGCGAAACGGGACGAAACGAGATGATACATTTAATAAGGACACTGCATGCACGCACTGGCTGGCACACAGACATACAGTAGCCTGAACGCTAAATCGGACGTCACTGATATAATGGTTCCCTATCTTGTCTGCTCGAATGATCTAAGAAGAGTTTTCCACGTTAGCATACACAGAAGGTGTTTTTTTTGCAATCGTAAGCTATCAAGGGGACTATTGGTATCTAACCAATCCATTATGTAACGCAGTTTGCGTACTCTCTATTGTAATAGGCAAAATTACACCCGGCAACAAGCCTTCAACAATACCAATCGCTGCATTAATGAATTTTTAAAGCTTTATCTGGCAGTTTGCTAAAAAGATTTTCCGCTGGAATGGCACAATTGCACGCAAAGAACGAGTACGTCCAACTTTCCGGCGTCTGAATTATCCTTTGCGGCACTGTTTCAGCGATAGGTCGCCAGGGAACGGTTCCGGCGCTCCCAGTCGGGCGAACATTAAAGGCGGGCTAGCTGGTTTAAGGCGAACTAAAGTTAATCCCCGACCCGAACGGGACGAACGATTGCCCCGAACACACAGGGTGTCTTTTATCGCTTTCTCGCACACTGGCCGTGGTGCTACCTCCTCTGCAGCTGATGATGAAATTTGGTTTTAATTGAATCCTGCGGTTTAGGTGTAGTAGAATGTGCAGGCGACTGACTTCTCGGGAGCTCTCGTCCCAGTGGTCGCTTAAGAGACGCTTCGATTAAAATCTTGCAGTGTTTCCTTGCAACTGCAACCTAACCTCGAGCTGTCCATTCCATGGCTCCCCGGGGAAGGGCAGAAGTTCTAAGCACACCCAGGAACTACTGCCACAGTCATCCATGGCCATTCGCTGCTTTCAAGCCACGCACCATGCAATGCGGTCAGCGCAGAGGGTGGTGGGTGCTGTTGGTCTGTGGTTTTGCCAGTAGTTAAAACTCAGTTAGCAACCGAAATTGCAGTCGAACACGGGCTCAGCCGCATGGCATGTTGGTCGGGTGAAGTTCTCCGCCACGGGTCCTTTAAGCTGCCACGCTGACCTAGTACCATCGCTTCCAGCTGGTGACAAGCAGCGAAAGAAAAACGCACTCACACAATGACACGCGGTTAACGGGACCGGGTATCCAACCCCACCTCACCCTGGGGAGATGTGCTAATTGCCATCGTACGATCCGGGTATCACCCCACCTCACCCTGGGGAGATGTGCTAATTGCCATCGTACGACCTCAGCCAGAGTGTATAGTCCGTTCTCTATCTCACCCCCACTGCCTATCGTTTTGGCTTCTGCCGCGTTGCGTGCATCCGTGCTTACCTGCTCTCGCACGATTTGCTCCACCTCCAGGGCCGTGTCGAGATTGTGCGGATACGGCATTCCGTGGGTAATGATGGTTGATTCTAACGCCACCACCGACTGGGGCGCGTGCCGAAGGGCTTCGCGTACTTCCGGTGAGATGTCGATCAGGGACGGACTGTTTTCGTATTTTTCCATGAAACGAAACGGTTGTGTGCAACAAAGTGAAACGGTTATTTTAGTACACTTCGGATGAAAGGTAAAATGTTATTTTTATGCTACCTGATACGGCGATTTGTGGTGCCGCCATGGATACTTGTGCAATACCCGCGGGACCTGCGGAGCATTGTGGTTGACAGGCGAAACATTTTGTTGGACAATGTGGACGTTACTAGAAGAAAGAAAATGAAAGAATCCAACCGAAATCAATATTTTTTCATTAACTTCTCTTATCATTATAGAAATTAATTAGTAAATAGAGAAATAAAACATGTTTGCTGTTGTAAATTGATGACATAGAAAAAGACTACAAAAGGAGTAATAAATACTGTATTATTGTAACTATGTAAAACATAAAAAGACCAAAAAATATGTTGTTACATTGCCTAATATGTACAAGATCCCACCGCCGGATTGGGTTGGAACATGTTTATTTGAAATTGGTCCATTGTCAATGAGAATTACGTATAAATTGAATTGAACATAGTAGTTAAATACCGCATAATTCATATTAACTTTTTAGATAAACAATCAGAACAATCCTAATGACAAATTTTAGTAGCAATGTTAACTTAACGAAAATGGAAAACAATAACTTTCTTAACAAAGGTGCACAGACCTCAACCTACCAACGAATAAAACAAATGATAAAAACTACATTTCCAGTGTTAAAACTAACGAGCCGTCCTCTACTGTAAATAATATGAAATCTTGTTTAAAAATATTTTAGATTGCACAGATATCATATCGATTGAATAAAAAATAATATAAAACGTATTTAAATATTGTACATTTTTGCGACTTTCTGCAGATATAATACTAATATTTGTATTCAATTTAAAAATCATAAAAATCTCTACTTGTCTTCCTAGTCGATAATCATCATGTGTGCCATTATACATGAAAACAAAAACGCAACAGGTGTGACAAACGGCGCAAGCGCATTCGCTGCTCCTGCACAGTAGCCACGAATTGTAGCGATGGCAGCGGCTCCCTAGAAACGGACGCTGTTAGTTGTTGGTTGAGCTGAACGACGTACTGAAAAGGCAACCCTTGGAGAAAACGTTTCGTAACATTTTCGCCACTGATTATTTATTTCATTAAAACTTTTATTTCGACTAAATTCCTAATGGAAGGATTACCGAAGCTCCCGGGCAACGATTTTGCCAACCGCCTCCGCCAGAAGCATCACGTACCGCAGAGCTTCAAGTACATCAACGGCTATCCGGTTCCGGTGCGGCCCGAGTGCGGTTTGGGCGGGGAACGGCTGAACGAAGATTCCATCCAGTTCTGTCCGGTCTCGAGTGGTGGTGGCAACGATACCGTTCTGTACGATCCGATTCTCACGTACGGTCGGGTGCGCCACCTACCGGTCAAACCGTACCGGCCCCACTTTGTGCTGTACGATCAGAAGACGCTCAAGTTCAACGCGTTCTTCCGGCAGGCGGTCCCGGAGTCCGCAACGGAAACGTTTCGCATTCGGTACGTGCACATACTGTATTTCCTGGAGGACGACACGATGACGGTGCTGGAACCGACGATCGAAAACTGTGGTTACCCGCAGGGACGGTTGGTGCGCCGTGGCAAGAAGTTGAAGAATGCGGACCGGGAGGATCACCACGCGGTTCACCCGTTCCACGCTGTGAAGCTTCGATAACACGTGCACCAGAACCTACGGAACATTCGTGTCCACATCCGATCATACCGGACGAGGAGCTGCGCAAAGCGTACCACACCAACGAACCGGACGATCTAGCCATCCAGGCGTACCGTGTACCGGAAGTCAAGTCGCCAGCTTCCCCGCACGGTTCACCAACGCACGGAACGGGCAAAGTAACGAAAACGGTTCGATTCCAGGATGAGTGCTGCTAGCTTACCTTGGCGTAGGGCACACACTGCTTGCACACCAGGACTGGTTA
>KZ068002.1:8962-22201 GCA_002091845.1 Anopheles cracens
ATGGGGGCCGTCGCGGGAGGTGATTGTGTTGTGCACTGCAGCAGCAGGGGTGGGAAAGCCATTTCAGCGTGGAGGCGAATAATAAAGGACGATGGGGTGGTGGATGGTGGGTTGGAAGCGGATGAAGAAAATTAAACTCTCTCCGCACGATGTGTGTGCGATGGAAAATTCGTCGGAAAAGTGCGCGCCGTGCGTGAGTGCGTTCCGGGTCCGGGTCTGGGTCTGGGAGTGCGTCAGAGATTGGCCTGCCGCATAATTTACCACGGCGGGCGTGAATCCCTGCCGCAGAGCGGGCGATGCATCTTGTACCGATAGAAGAAACCTAAAAAGAACAACAGCTACACACACACGATGGATATAAAATCACAGGGGAAAATCGTGCACGACAGACAGCCATATTCCGCGCGTTCATTCATCACGTGGCGTGCGCATCCGAGGCTCGTGCGTGCGTGATTGTGTTCGTACGCGGCTGTGTCTCGCGCGTGTATAATTTATGGTACGGCGCAGATCCGCCCGGCCATCCTTCTAATTGCCGTTTTATTGCCGCACACCGACTTGCGGAATCGATCTTCGCTGCAGCGGTCGGTCGGTTTGATAAACATTGAATTACCTCGCCCGGACCTCGCATCGGCCCGGGTTGAAGAAACGAAGAAAGAAAAAAGCCCCGATGCACGAGAAATTACATACGATAAGCGGCAATTTAGAGCGCGAAAGAAATTGCCAGCCCACAAATTTCCGGGCACTCTTCCCTCCTCTTATGTGGGGTGGGAATTTGCCGTTTCTCCACCTCCTGTAGTTGTTAAACAACTGGTGTGAGAAAACTGGAGCGGCTGCTTGGTTGTGCCAAGGTTTTTTTTTATCAGATTTTGCGCAGTAATTCGCAAACTTGCTTCAAACGGATCTACCAGTTTGTGTCCGAAGTTCAATCCGATGTTTCCCGTTGTGGCTGCTCACATTTGTCTCTGGGTTTTGACCTCTAGGGAGATGGTGCGTTTCGACATTGTAGGATATGCGCAAAATTAAAGCCCGGACCCGATCCATAAATTCTTGGAATTGGTGAACCGACCGGTGGTCCAACCGCCCATTCCGGCTCGGCAAGTGTGTATGTGTGTATGTGTGCGCACCTATGGGTGCAATAAGAATTTATACGCTCACGCTTAGCGTTTGCACGCGCGGTGATTGTACATTATTATCCTGTTTTGTTTTGAGCCGGCCGTTTTAAGCCGGTTTTCGGTTTTTCTTTCTATTTTAATTAAATGTTGGTTGCCCTGCCCTGACTCCATCCCGCGCACTATTTATTACCCGTACGAGACCCGTCTGACGCAGCCTTCGATAGGATGGTGCTGGTGGTGTGCGTGGCAAATCAGAAATGACGGTGGTAATTACGAACCGAGCAAGTGCATCGTATACGGGGGCTCTATCATAACGTCTCAGATAAATACAGTTTTTTCTTAGATTTTATGGGCGAACTTGACGGAAAAGATTTGAGATAATGTACAATTAATACATGAATCCTGGGTAACCAACTTATTCATGTACACAATATCAAAGTGCCTCAAATATCGCTTATAAGTAGAAACACTCATTCTTTTCGGGAACTTATGTCCCAGAGATCATATTTGGGCAAATTGGCAAACTCGAACGTTCCAGTGAACGTACTCTGCGAGTGATGTTCATCCGTAAAATGTTCCTAAAATGAACTTCGGAACGTACGTGCGTGCACAATTAAGAATTTGGGCAATTGTTTTCATTTTCACGCCTATTTTCCTCATTAGATTCATTGCATTCCAAGCATCAGAACAGCCTACCAAGGAACTTCAACCCGTAGCGTACGTTCCGGGAGCGTACGAGTTTGCCGATTCGGTTGTATTCTTTGGTTTGACATAATGGAGATAAAAAGATACAATTGGTTGCATTTTTAAATGCTTCTAAAAGTTTTATTTTGTTGTAATTTGCATATTAATATGCAAATGCTTCGTACGCGTCAAGCTCGAACTCGTACGCTCCCGGGAACGTACGCTGTAATTAACGTTCATTTGAAAATGAACCACTCATTGACACTTATGAACACAAAATGAACCATAGTGTATACTTTTCTAGACAGTTTGGCTTTGCGAATGTTTCCACAACTTGGATATAGCTAGATTAGATATAGCAGTTTTCTATTTAGAGATTGGTATTATTAATCAAATAGAGATCCCTGCATGTTTAATGTGCGCGCCAATTTTGTAAACCATAGCGTGGGATAGCAAAAAAAAGGATAAATAAGCTCCAGTTTCAATTAGGCTACTCCTCACGGATGCGCCTGTCGCTCGTAAATAACTTTTCTGCTCACCATCCGCCCATCCCGCCGGGCTCGTGCATGGTTTCGATTTAATGTAAAACCATACCCTCCCGGAAATCGCTTCACCGGCAGGACTTCATAGACCGTAGACCGAGGATATTTTTTTTGCTCACTCTAACCATACACACATAAAGAATTAGCCCAAACCCTCTCACACTGTGAACCGACGGGAGGGGGAAGAAGGGAAATATGCTGGAAAAGCCAGGACCATTTTAACAAGAAAAAAAGACGCACCAGCAAGGTGAGTTTTCATTCACGTTTTAAAGTTCGCGAAAATGTTGAAAAAAGACTCTCCAAAACATCATGGAGCGCCAAACTGCGCACTCGTGGCCGGCGTCGTCAACGCCACCGATCCCCGGCCGTGGAAGAAATCTTCCTGCCGAGAGGTCCTGCCGTCTAACAGTTTTTGTCGCTCACCCACAAATACACACACACACACACACCAACCAACCACCATGTGTGCTCTCTCATGTTTGGAAAAATCGCGAGGGTGAGTTTTCCCGGTTTTTTCGGCGGTATCCACTCCGCGCGCCACCGTTCACCGTATGGGATGATGCGTTTTTTCGTTATTTTCTTCGTACACAACTTCCCGCGCATCCGTCGCGCTTCCTTTCGGCGCGTACGTTCCTCACCCGCGCCCGGTAAGGATATCGCGTCGATGTCTGCGTGTTTTTTTTTGCTGCTCCGTCAACTGATAGATGGTGGAAGAATGTGGGAGGAGGCGAATGAAAATGCATGTATGTTGAACGGCAAGAGAAGAGGAAGCGAGTAAAAAACGAGCTCCCACCCCCAAATCAAGGGGGTGGCGTTGCTGTTGTGTACGTCATTTTCTAGTTTTTGCTGCTGCTGCTGCTGATGTTTTGCTACCTCCGGTTCATCCAGTATGCCATGAACACGAGAAAAAAAGAAGCGGAATGGCGAATAGAAGCGAGATTGCAATTACTTTCGTTCGCAAACGCACCACCACCGCCAGAGGGGTTGGGGTTGGGCGATCGGGAGATCAGCGTGCGGCGGGGCTCGAAAGGGTTTAGCGATTTTTTTTTATTTTTGGTTTTCTTTTTGTTTTTGTTTGCCAGAAAGGAGCCGTGAACGCGTACTGCCTACGCGCGCCCTCCGTTCAGAGGGAATCTTTGGGAGGTTCTCATAATTTTTTGTCCCCCCCGGAATCGGTTCGACGGGTTTCATTTGCATTCTTTCGCGTCGAAAAACAAACGCCAAAAAACGCTCACATTGCGTTGCCATTTGCCTGCGTGTGCGTTGTGTGCGTTTTTTGTTTCGCTCTTTCTGCGCGCCTCGTATGTGCGTGACAATTTTTACAGGGTTCGTAAGTTAAATTAGCAGTCGCGGTATACATCTTTCTATAAGGAAGGACTTTTAAGGGGGTTCACTCGTAGTTAGTAATAATAGTTGGATAGTTAGTTTCTATAAATTCGTTTCCACTCTACACAAACTCACGAAAGAATCACGCGTGTGATAATTCAACTTGACAACCCTGTACAAAAGCCTCCGGGATGGGATGCTGGAATGCGAAAGGATATCACGCGCCTGTCTGTCGAAAGGATAACACGCGTGTGTGAGTGAGTCTAGGAAACGGAAGCGGAAGAGTCATGCATA
Organism: Anopheles cracens; assembly: GCA_002091845.1. Taxonomy (NCBI): domain Eukaryota; kingdom Metazoa; phylum Arthropoda; class Insecta; order Diptera; family Culicidae; genus Anopheles; species Anopheles cracens. The sequence goes on from KZ068002.1 coordinate 12,921, forward strand.
CAGCCAGAGAAAAAAAGAACTTAGCCCAACAAAAGGACGATTGAAAAATCTATGCAATGGCGGCTCCCACTGAGGGATCTTCCTTTTGACACGACGTGTGGGGACGTGTGTGATGGATAGCGTTTGGATGGGAGTATGGCAAAAGATCGGAATAGAGTGGTGGCAGCGTGTGACGGGAGAAATAATTAAAAATTTCAAATACCCTCGTGCAGTGTTTTTTTTTCGGCTGTTTGCTTTTTAAGCACATTTTTTCGCCCGTCCAGCGATGAAGATTACCAATATGGTGAAACACGTGGATACACACCCCACACGACTCAATCGGCTCACACGCACACTCTCGTACGAACGGCGCGCCGCTCAACGCTTGAGCGCACTTGAGAAACGGGTCATGTGTGACTAAAGTGATAGATAGATGCGGAATGCGATATTTCTTGTACTCTCGATCGCTGCCAGCAGCGAGGGCGCACGGGAGGGGTGGTTGGTGATGTCTCCGCCCGAGGTGGGTAGGGGGGGGGATAAATTTCGAAATTGCTTTCCAGTGTTTTTAATGGAATAGAGGAGTCATGCGTGAAGTGGATGGAATTTATGCTGCAGAACCATTTATCTCACTCGCATGTACCCGGCACGGAAAGCTTTTAGAGGGCCTGGTGCAAGCCATAAATCAGGCTTTACAACGTCCTGCAAGGGAAGCTGGGTGGAACACAGTGTAACAAGTAGTGTGGGGAGCGAGACAAATGTAAAATTTTGAAATTTTTGCACAAATTTTGAATATTTTCAATGAAAAACAGAAAACAGAACTATACAAAACTGTTGAAATGATATGATAAGCAGCCCAGTCTGAGAGTGGCAAGGAGCACTTGCGAATGGAAAATAAATTTGTCTTCCTTTCCATACATAAACCCACGCAACCAACCACACAGGCCACTTCCTCCAAATTTCTCCACTGAGCTCGGCAATCAAACTATCGCGAAGATATTGCAGGTACCACCACCGAAGCGCGGAAGTACAGAGAGTGATGGCGCCCGCGTCGGTGAGACTTAGCCTGCATCTTCGGCCCGTCCGTTGCTTCCTCCCGGGTCCTACCCACTGCCGCCGAGATGCAGCGGAGCCGAACCAATTTCAGGCAAAAGTGGCAAAATCAAAGAACGAAACATCAAAGCAGAACAAGCCATCAAAATCAAATAAGACGCGCGCGCGCGCCTCGCTGCACAGGCGAGCGAGATGCAGGGCAACTTTTGGAAGGGGGTTCACCGTCATCACCCGGGCCAATCAGCCAAACGTCGTCGCAGCAGACGCTCGACCTGACACGAGGATGAGCAGCAGCAGCAGCAGTGGGAGGAACGAAGAGCAACGGGGCAGGAAAGTAATTTCAAAGAAATTGGAAGAAAAACCTCAGAAAATGAGCCACGCAAGAGACAGGACAGGGAGGAGATTGGCACTGGATGGGGAGCATGATGGCGAAAGGTTAAATTAACTAGAACGCCACTAGTGGGAGGTTTATTCTGGGTGGGGAGAGAAATGCGTTGTACGTATGAGTGGTGTGAGGTTTTTAAATGGTGGAGTGGTGAAAATTGGACTTTGCAAAAGGATGTTTTTTCCGTGCATAGTGAAGCTATTACAATGCATAAAAGCGTTTGACAACCTTCGGCAGTTTGTCAAATTTTGGTTCATTCAAACTGGTGAGTGCCGTTTTACTATTGAGTGTGGATATGTGCTTATAGTTAGGATTCTGCTAACTATGCAAAACAATGTCATAATCGTATTTTGTTGCTATTTTTCTACCGTCAATTAATGAGTGAATTCGTACGATCCTGGAACGTACGTCCCATTGTTCACTGTGTGTTCATTTTCATTCCTTAACAGTCGTTAAATTCATTTTTGAACCGCACCCCTGCTTTGCTCTCTTGTATGGTGTATGGCCAACTGATATTTTAGTCCAAATCGGCAAACGATCCTGGAACGTACGTGCCGGAGTTCATTTTCATTCATTTGCATTCATTTTCACCTCTTAGTCATGATATACTTATTAAAACTACCAACATTAAAACTAGATTTTCATATACTCACCTACCATCAACAATATCCACGAGAAGTTCATTCTGTGAAAATATTCTAAAAATAAGTGATAAGAGTGTGGAAACGAGTGAAAATGAACACACCATCAACATGCTGACCGTACGTTCCGAGAGCGTACGAGTTTTGCGATATGATATCGTTTGTAGCCATTTTTTCGAAATATGATTGATTCACTCATCATATTTTCGTTTGAATAGCGGTGCATTACTGGAAACATTCTTCTTAAAAGTCTCTAGCTTGAAAAAACGATAATCCCAAGCTAAGTAAACTGTAAATCGCACGGGATAAAAATGAAAACCGAGCGAAAAAGGGGAGATCTTGTAAGGAGCGCATACTCCTTTCGCTTCCTTCTCAGCGCCCGCCCAACCCTGGAATCACTCGATCAGTCTTCTTGGGGCGGGCGATGTTTACGTTCCTCCGCGGGCTTTCGGGAAATCGGTTTCTTTCGCTCGCTGCGGGTTTGTAATCATTACGCATCCGACGACGTCGACGGCCAGAAGGATGCGGAGCAAATTACGTACGGCGACGACGACGACGACCGCATTCGTAAGCAGTGCAATATTTTTAATGACTGTAATAATGACGCTAATGATTGCTTACGAAGCAATATTTACAATCATCAGTCATTCCCGCACTCAGCTCTTCCCGCACACACACATACACTTTTAGTTTCCCTTTCGTCCGTGTGCCAACCACCATCACAGCGGGCTGGAGATGTTTTGTGCAGGAGAAGATGCTTATCGGGCGATCGGGGACGGTATAACGGCGTGGCACATTGTTTGTGCCGATGAAGCACTCACCGCGGGATGAACCAATCGAAGAGGGTGAAACAATACTTGTGAGTGCAATTTTCACTCGAATTGAAGCTGCAGTGAGACTGAAGTTGCAACGTGGGTTTGGTGTTTATTTATTTACATTTTCTTTTTTTGAGTACCTGGAGACCATCCCTGATGCCTGTCGAAGCCGAAGTCAATAGTGGGCGCCCAGTAATGGAACCCAATTTCGCGCCGTGCCTGCTGCGAGCGGGACCGTCTACCCCTTGGAGTGGTGGCGTACAATTTTACTCAATTTCCGGACGCACAAAACACCACGTTTGTTGGCGCAGAGTGCGCCCGCGGATCCCGGGACAGAGCAAGCCTTGAGTTATGATTGCTATTATTACCGCGCCGTTCGAAAACACCTCCTCGGGTCGGGCTGTTTCGCTGGGGCCTAGGTGCAGGCGCAGGGACACTCGCACCGCGGGTGGACTATCCCCATAAGGTCCTCCGACCGGCTTCTTCTGGTGCATGATTGCACGTGTGCATAATTATCATTCTCGAGAGTACCTTTTCAATCTCTCGCCAGCAGCAGCCCCGTAAATGTCGTAAAGCAACTCCAACCGGGCCTTCAACTTGGTGGAGTGGTCTCCCGAGGAAAACGAGAAGTGTCTCCCGTGTGTGAAGTATGCGCGCACAACCACAACCACCGGGGAGAGAAGTTCATTCTGTGAAAATATTCTAAAAATAAGTGATAAGAGTGTGGAAACGAGTGAAAATGAACACACCATCAACATACTGACCGTACGTTCCGAGAGCGTACGAGTTTTGCGATATGATATCGTTTGTAGCCATTTTTTTCGAAATATGATTGATTCACTCATCATATTTTCGTTTGAATAGCGGTGCATTACTGGGAACATTCTTCTTAAAAGTCTCTCGCTTAAAAAACGATAATCCCAAGCTAAGTAAACTGTAAATCACACGGGATAAAAATGAAAACCGATCGAAAAAGGGGAGATCTTAAAAGGAGCGCATACTCCTTTCGCTTCCTTCTCAGCGCCCGCTCAACCCTGGAATCACTCGATCAGTCTTCTTGGGGCGGGCGATGTTTACGTTCCTCCGCGGGCTTTCGGGAAATCGGTTTCTTTCGCTCGCTGCGGGTTTGTAATCATTACGCATCCGACGACGTCGACGGCCAGAAGGATGCGGAGCAAATTACGTACGGCGACGACGACGACGACCGCATTCGTAAGCAGTGCAATATTTTTAATGACTGTAATAATGACGCTAATGATTGCTTACGAAGCAATATTTACAATCATCAGTCATTCCCGCACTCAGCTCTTCCCGCACACATACATACACTTTTAGTTTCCCTTTCGTCCGTGTACCACCATCACAGTGGGCTGGAGATGTATTGTGCAGAAGAAGATGCTTATCGGGCGATCGGGGACGGTATAACGGCGTGGCACATTGTTTGTGCCGATGAAGCACTCACCGCGGGATGAACCAATCGAAGAGGGTGAAACAATACTTGTGAGTGCAATTTTCACTCGAATTGAAGCTGCAGTGAGACTGAAGTTGCAACGTGGGTTTGGTGTTTATTTATTTACATTTTCTTTTTTTGAGTACCTGGAGACCATCCCTGATGCCTGTCGAAGCCGAAGTCAATAGTGGGCGCCCAGTAATGGAACCCAATTTCGCGCCGTGCCTGCTGCGAGCGGGACCGTCTACCCCTTGGAGTGGTGGCGTACAATTTTACACAATTTCCGAACGCACAAAACACCACGTTTGTTGGCGCAGAGTGCGCCCGCGGATCCCGGGACAGAGCAAGCCTTGAGTTATGATTGCTATTATTACCGCGCCGTTCGAAAACACCTCCTCGGGTCGGGCTGTTTCGCTGGGGCCTAGGTGCAGGCGCAGGGACACTCGCACCGCGGGTGGACTATCCCCATAAGGTCCTCCGACCGGCTTCTTCTGGTGCATGATTGCACGTGTGCATAATTATCATTCTCGAGAGTACCTTTTCAATCTCTCGCCAGCAGCAGCCCCTTAAATGTCGTAAAGCAACTCCAACCGGGCCTTCCACTTGGTGGAGTGGTCTCCCGAGGAAAACGAGAAGTGTCTCCCGTGTGTGAAGTATGCGCGCACAACCACAACCACCGGGGGGATTGGCATTCCACCGACCAGTGCGCTCTCGTACGCGCAGTGTCACTTTAATTGCAACCACTTCCCGGGCGAGGAGTAGCATCTCCAGATCTCCAGAAGTAGCAGCAGCAGCAGCAGCAGCGGCACATACTTCTCCCCATCTTGAACCAGTTTTTATTTCCCACACTCCGCATCGCACCGTGTGCCGTGCGAAGAACCTTAAAGAACTTAATTAAGTTAGGTTAGGTTTTTGTTCGTGTCCGATTATCGTGTCCCGGACGCCAGAAATGGAATGCCGCCAGAGCAAGCCGCTGCCGCTTTTGCTTTCGATGGTCTCGTTTCGCCGGCTGTCCTGCCGTGGCGCTTCTTCCGGTTTTGTTCGCTGCTTCTTGCAGTTTGTGTGATTGCGCGCGACACGAACCTGTGGGGCGGGCACGTGATGATGGTGGCGTTCGAGTTATGTGCAATTTTTCACACTTCCGCATAAGTCCCCGGGATGGTTGGGCCGGTTTTTTGCTTTCTTTCTGCTGCCGTTGTTATTATGCGCCACTTCCAGTCACTTGTTCGTGCACCGGGTCCGATCGGCAACATAGTGTGCGCCTGCCAGAACGTCTGACGCTCGCTCTGTACGTCTGTAGGTCTCGGTCTCGGCCGGGGCATTCGGCAAACGGAAGAACCAGCCGGTTCTTTGCTTGTGGCTCGCGCCGCGCCGTGTGCAAGCAAACGATTGCAGGAGAGGAAAAGTTTTTGCCCACGCCAAGATATACCTTGCGGGGTTCGACGTCGGACGTCGGACCCAACCAGCCAGCCGGCAGAGCCAGGGACGTTCTGGTGACGTCTTACTTTTGGGATTTCGCACCCCCGGGCCGGGCCGGTTCCGGGGACCGGTTCGTGCTTTCACTCTCTTTGGAGAATGGTCCGTTTTTTTTTCCTCGCACGCCACGCTCTGCCCCAAGGCACGGTGCGGCGGCACGTTGCACATTGGTTTGCGTGCTCAACTCGGGCCCGGTTTCTTGCCTCGCCGCTTTTGTCAGGTCAGGAATATACTTAAAGGTGGGTAAAAAACTGGAAAAAAAAAGATAAAAACCAAGCGAATGATAAAGGTGTGCATAAACGGTGCGATAAATAACGCGCAATAAGTATGATTTATAGTAATGAATCTAATTGTGAAGAAGCACAACACCGGCGCGAAATCAGCGGCGTTTCCGTCCTCGTGGCGGTGGAAATGGAAAACATGAATGAGCGCCCGTGGGACCCTGGGTAGTAGGCGTGATTCGGAGAAAGCGAAAATGACTTTTGCACTTTTCAATCGATGCGAATGATTGCTCGTTTATGCGGCCGCGTTGACACGGAGTCACGGAATCTCGGGAGTAGGATCAGAAGATTGCTTATGAAGAGCGAGACTTGTTGAGCTGTGGGCAACGAATGCAGGAGTAGACATGTTTGAAGAAATGGTTCACTTTATATCTTGGGTTTAACAGGTATCGTACAAGTTGAGCAAGAAGTATAGCGATAAGGTACTTTTCTTGAGGCTATAGATGTGCCAAATTCCGCAGGTGATCCAATGACTATCTCGATGTTTTTGTTTGTTATTCCAAGATAAATTGAATAGGGATCGACGGCTTTGAAGCTTTGATAGATTGACATTGGAATTCTATGGATTCAGGAGCATGAAGCAGCTTCAGAACTCGTCGAACTGTGATACTATTTCGTAGATCTCATATGCTTCAATGAGGTATTTTGTGACATACATTTGTTTCTTTGGAATAATTGTTGGAAACATGTCTCTAACTTTTCTGATATCAAAGCGTCTGAATATGATGCCTTTTTTGTTAGAAATGTCTTAACACTGGCAGCTCTTTTCAGTCGAGGAAGTTATGAATGTTTATATAAAAAAACATGAACCAAAACCCGGTTCGTTGCATAATAATTTCGCCGGAGCTAAAATATCATTACCAACGAGCTGAAGAAACCTCCAGCGTTGCTCCCCGAATCGACCAAACGGTGCTGTTTGGAGCACAACTATCGTCGTCCTTACCCGGACGCTTCTCAAAAACTCCAATACTACCGAGGAGCGCGCAACGGCGCAGGGATGGTTTTCTGCTATTACTCCCTCTTTCTCTCTCTCTCTCTCTCTCTCTCTGTCTCTCTGTGCTCTGGTGTTGGAGGTTTTTCGCTTATAATTTATCGTTTTAATTTAATATGTGTACGGCGAAGGCAGATTGATGGTCCCCATCACCCGCGACTTCACTGGTGCGTCCAGGAAAATATTATTCGTGAGAAATTCGCTTTTCGCGATGCCGGTTTCGCGTGACGAACTGTCTCCAAGGAACGAATTATGACGCTACTCGGCGACTCCTCTCGCACCGCAGCGCATATTTATTTCATTAAATTGTGCCTCGTTGTTGTTTCTCTCTGAAGGTAATAAAAATCTGTCAACATACTCCCGACGCCCGAGCCCGGGGCCACCGAAGGGAATGGCAAAATTCCCCGGAAACGAATGTACCATAAACGCGAATTTGCGAATGTGTGTTGTGTCCCCCCCCCCCTCGCTCACGCTCGTGTCGATCGTGTTCGTTAGTTACGAATGGGTGCGCATGCAACATCTCCCACCCCCGGGACGTGAGATGCAATTTCTGGCGGATCTGTCTGGCAGCCGAAAACAAGCGAGCGATGTGTCCGATTTTCCGCCCGGGTTTGGTTTTGGAAAAAGACGCGTCGGTCGGAATGAAAAGAATGCCATAAAACAAGCGCACACACACACACCCACCGATATTAATTTCGAGTTTTTCTGCTTTGCGCCGTGGGCACCCCATTTTGTGGTGCCCTTCCGCTCCGCTCCGTCCGCTTGCTGTGCCACCGAGCCCTCCCCCCCAGAGGGCGTACTGTTTTGTGTAGCGTTGCTGTGTAGGGTTTGGTGAGGAGATCAAAAGAGAGAGAGAGAGAGAGAGAGAGAGAGCGAGCGCGAAAGAGATCGAGAGGAACCTAGGAGTGTTATTTAGACTGTGCGGGCGCCTTTCGCATTCCCTGTGTCGTTCTTGAGCTACCTTCTTCTTCTCTGCCATCTTCCTTAGCTTATTGCTGAACCCCCTCCGGAGCGGGTCGATCAGATAGCCTAATGTAGGTTTAATGGTTTCAATGCAGTATCAATCTTTGCCCTCGATCGCAAGATAAGGGAAGAGAGTTTTGAGCCGCACGCATTCACGCAAGCTGGCGCTGGCCATTCATTCATGAACGCACACGGAAGTAGGGAACCTCCGTGTTTCGCAAAACATATGGTTTTATCATTAGAGCTAATGGGAACGGGGCGCGATAGGTGGGTGATTTAAATACTATAACCTCGAGAGAGAAAAGAAGGACCCGTCTTCAAGTCTTCGTTTGCTGCGCCAGCTGCGCCATCCATCGATGGCAGGCTGAGGCCGCGAGAAGGCGGACGGCATCAACGCGGGGTGTCATTAATTTCACCCGCCGCGTAGAACGCCCTGCATGCCGATGGTCTGATACTGAGCAGCAGCATCGGTATCGCTGCCACTTCCGCTCTGTGGTACGCTTGTGTGCATGTGTGCACACCACGACCAGTATCAGGAAAAGCATGGACGAGAAAGAAAAAAAAAACGATATGCAACAACCGGATCAGATGCAGTTTTTTTGTGTGTATTCACCAGTGTGTTTGTGCGTCTTTTGGATGTGTCTGTGTGTGTCATGATATGGCCTCGTATAATCCCTCCCGGCAGATCGCTCGCCGTAGGTGGAGACCTAAAGACTTTCCAAGTCTTTAGACAAGTGTCTGGTGCGTTTTAAGTCCGCATTCACTGGTGTGTGCGTTATCTACGGCTACGATTTCAAGCTTTCCCTCGTGTCCGTGTCCTTACGGGGGTGTGCACGTGTATGTGGTCAATTTCAATTTTGCACCCTTGCCTCAAGTAACGCCGCTCAAATGAAGTGAGATAGCGATTCTAGTACCGGCTAGCAAAACACTACCATAAAGAAGTCACATATTGTGGGCTGAGCGTTGTATGTGTGTGCGTGTGTGTGTGCGAGTAAAACGGCGTCCCACTCCCACACGGTCGGACACCACCATCCACCGATTCCGAAAGCTTTTGTTTATAATAACAATAATTTATTATTTACTCCACCCACCGATATTAATTTCGAGTTTTTCTGCTTTGCGCCGTGGGCACCCCATTTTGTGGTGCCCTTCCGCTCCGCTCCGTCCGCTTGCTGTGCCACCGAGCCCTCCCCCCCAGAGGGCGTACTGTTTTGTGTAGCGTTGCTGTGTAGGGTTTGGTGAGGAGATCA
>KZ068002.1:22211-39555 GCA_002091845.1 Anopheles cracens
CTCCATACGCTAACTAGATCGCTGCTACCAGCGCACCTATTACGGGTCCAATTTATCACAAACGATCGGCCCCGGTAAGTGGACGCGATTAAACTCCTCCGCGAAACGTCCGAACGTCTGCGGCGTCTCGTAGTCTAGCAGTAATCAGGCCCTCATAATCCGCTGCTATTTGCCGGCGGCAGCGGAACCCATAGATCACCTACGACAAACCCGTCCCTGACGGAGGAGGGAGAACACTCCACCCCACAGAACCGGACCCAAGAAGGAGACCCGGGCAAGTGACCGTGAACTCGCCCGCTCGCCGCTGGTGGTACTCTGCGCCCCGAACGATCAGTTGATCCCGACCCGGGTGTTGCTAAACAATACGGGCAGAAAACGATGCAATCGGTTGAACGTGGCTTGTATGACTTGAAGGCAGCACAACACGGCAACGGAGTCGGATCGTACGCCGAATGGGAACAAAGGAAACAGGGTTCTGCGCGTGATTGTGCGGCTGTTTGTGTGTGAGTTGGTGCGCCGGGGCCACAAATCTGGGAAGGGTTAATCCTGGGTGGAATGGGTGGAGAAAATTGTACTAATGGATTCGCTCTCAATATAATAATATAATAGTATTTATCTTTCCTTATTAATTGAAAGATGTGACATTAATCTCTTATTTTAATCTCTTTTTTTCGAAACTTTTGTTGTCTTTAATACCAAAGACCTAACAGGCAAGATGTACTGTTGGTACAAGTCTGTGACAAGGATCTGAACTAGAAAAGGGATCACTTTTCGTTAAAACTTATCTTTTGTGTATGTGTGCCTGGTACTCTGGTAAATCCCGGTACCCATGATATATGATACATGGGCACTCGTACAGTTTCTCATGGTGGCGCCATCTGCGACTGAGTATTCCGACTTTGACATGTTTAAAGTTCAAACTACTTCCATATCACTTCTGTGTAACTTCTTTAAGCTTCAATGGGTTGAAACTTCGCCCGAACCAAGACGACTGTTACCTTAAAATAATCCTTGAAAAAAGATCCTGCCATTTATGAGTTTAAAGGACACTTCTTTCCTTTCTCTCTGTGCTCTGGTGTTGGAGGTTTTTCGCTTATAATTTATCGTTTTAATTTAATATGTGTACGGCGAAGGCAGATTGCATCGTGTGATATGAAAGATTGATTAAATTAAATTGAATTATTATGCAGTACGGGATGGGCATGGGAAGCAGCGGAAGCAGTGGGGTGGAGGAGAAAAAAAGCGCCCACACGACGCGCAGGATGAAGTGTTTTTTTCTCGCTGTTTTCGCCGGAGAAAGATAGTGAGTGATAAGATGAGTTTGAGGTTTTTTGAACGGGATGTTTGTTGGATTTTTGTTTTATACTGGTTGGCTCGGTAAGCTCCGTATCGTGCAGGTTTCTTAAATTAAAATTTAAATTATGATTACAAATAAAAATACATAATTACCCTATAACTATACGCATCAAAACAAGTTTGCAGACTATGAGGGATGAAAGCCATCAACGCCACCCCCTCCCAAACACTTCTCCTAGGACTCCTTCGTATGTAGTCGAATTTGCAACGCAACGGTGCACCCAACGGAGTTGGAGCATACAAAAACATAGGAAAAGCTGCGCATTATATGCAAAATTTCATATCCCTGCCCTTTGGTGGGTGGGAGGAGGTTTCCTTTGGGGTTGGGTGGAACGTGCATGCGACAGGAGCGGAGGTCAGTGGAGATTGATTCTGATATTGCTCCATTATTCTGCGATAGTGGTGCTCTGGTGGCCGTAATGACTTTGGATAGGACACTCGATATCTCGCACGCAACCTAGAGAGAGAGAGAGAGAGAGTGGGAGTGGGAAGATGGTGGGAGGGGTGTCTACGTGGCCCTTTGTGGTCCGATGCAAGCATTATTGAATGCAGCGGTGGGTTGTTGATGCTGCGGCTATTGTGGCGGAAGGAAAGATGAGCCCGAACCGCCGCCGCATCTAGTGCCCGATTTTAAATTGCGTTTATCGGAAAGCTCGCCGTGCGGGAAAGCGTCATTTCGCGAGCGGCTTGCGAGTGGGGTGGTAGCGGCGGGGAAAGTTTCGTAGTTTAGCAATAATTTATCATTTTCTTCGATGCGTTGCAGTTTTCCTGCTCCACGGGGTTTCTTCTAAGCATTATTTATGACGACAATAGTTGCAGCTCCTAGCGCGCGCTGCTCCTGCCACCTCCGTCGTAATTTATGATACCATTTGGCTTCGGGTTTGGCTCTCGTGATTAAGGAGCTTCATTTAGTGTACACGGGCACGCGGCTGGAAACGGCGCGCCCACAGCTACACAGCGCCGGTGAGTGATTCCGATCGATTTCCCTTCACGAATCGGTTCACGCACACGACCGGGCGCGAGACTGTTTGAGTTGTTTGCGAAAGGAACCTTTTTTGTTAGAAATGTCTTAACACTGGCAGCTCTTTTCAGTCGAGGAAGTTATGAATGTTTATATAAAAAAACATGAACCAAAACCCGGTTCGTTGCATAATAATTTCGCCGGAGCTAAAATATCATTACCAACGAGCTGAAGAAACCTCCTCCGGGCGCGAGACTGTTTGAGTTGTTTGCGAAAGGAACCTTTTTTGTTAGAAATGTCTTAACACTGGCAGCTCTTTTCAGTCGAGGAAGTTATGAATGTTTATATAAAAAAACATGAACCAAAACCCGGTTCGTTGCATAATAATTTCGCCGGAGCTAAAATATCATTACCAACGAGCTGAAGAAACCTCCTGCGTTGCTCCCCGAATCGACCAAACGGTGCTGTTTGGAGCACAACTATCGTCGTCCTTACCCGTACGCTTCTCAAAAACTCCAACACTACCGAGGAGCGCGCAACGGCGCAGGGATGGTTTCCTGCTCTTACTCCCTCTTTCTCTCTCTCTCTCTCTCTCTCTCTATCCCGGTACCCATGATATATGATACATGGGCACTCGTACAGTTTCTCATGGTGGCGCCATCTGCGACTGAGTATTCCGACTTTGACATGTTTAAAGTTCAAACTACTTCCATATCACTTCTGTGTAACTTCTTTAAGCTTCAATGGGTTGAAACTTCGCCCGAACCAAGACGACTGTTACCTTAAAATAATCCTTGAAAAAAGATCCTGCCATTTATGAGTTTAAAGGACACTTCTTTCCTAGATGTGCCAAATTCCGCAGGTGATCCAATGACTATCTCGATGTTTTTGTTTGTTATTCCAAGATAAATTGAATAGGGATCGACGGCTTTGAAGCTTTGATAGATTGACATTGGAATTCTATGGATTCAGGAGCATGAAGCAGCTTCAGAACTCGTCGAACTGTGATACTATTTCGTAGATCTCATATGCTTCAATGAGGTATTTTGTGACATACATTTGTTTCTTTGGAATAATTGTTGGAAACATGTCTCTAACTTTTCTGATATCAAAGCGTCTGAATATGATGATATAGCTAAAGTTCTACATAATTTGATCTACTGTTAATTTGTTTTGGAATGCTGTGGGACTTAGAAGAAAGTCTGACCTTAGAGCTCGATAGATGTAGGAACTAGAAGTAGTTTCGTAAAAATACAATTAATCGTCGAAGATCTTCTGAAATAACCTCAGAATTTAAAGAACTTCGGTAATCTTCATTGGCTTTTTTAGCACCAGGAACATGAGTTGAGGTTACTCTATCTCACGAGTTAATAAGTCTCCATGCAGATTTGTTTTCCTCGAATCATACGCATCTTGGACATTCTAATTTCAGAATTTTCCTTCCAAGACATACCTGGTTCCAAAAAAACTTACAATAACCTTTCATCTCTTGCATCATATTCAATGCAAACCAAACGGATGAAACTGTTTCTGCAAATGCTTGTTTTGACACGACTCGTTGCCCACGATCATGTGACACGCCGGGTGTGTACACGTAATTATCGCAAGAAGACGCAGCTTCATTATCGCTCGCCTAAAACGCGAAATCCCGGGAGGGCGCGTAATTAATTTTGATCAAATTGATTCCACGTCCGCATACCCCCATCGTTCACCGCGTGCGTGGCGTTCGTCTCCGCCCTCGTGCGGATTTCTTGCCCCGAAACGCACCAAGGATGCGGCGGTGCGCAAGCGAGAGCACTGCGAACACAACTGCATCCTATTTCTTTGGTGTCAGGTGGGGTCCCAGACCCAGTGAGGCTGTTTTTTGTTGCGCTCGCTTTCTCTCTCTCTCTCTGTGTCTTTCTCGCACTCGCTCTATCACGCATCCGGGCGATAGTGCTGCATGCGTATTAGAACGTGCGTGTTTTGCTCGGTCCTGGTCGTCAAATTGAAAAACGCCTTCCCCGGTGGTGCCTCCCGCTTTGTCTTGCTCCGGTGCGCACGGAGGCGTCGGTGGGTTTTTGGCCGGCGAGGTCGGTGCGTGTATCGTGCGTGTGCCGAGCGGCTACGCAGCTCGCTCGCTAACTATTTTTTGGGCTGTGCAGCCCAAAAATATGGGAGGAGAGTCCTCGTCGTCGTCGTCGTCGTCGTTGGCGTCGTTGGAGTCATCTCGTACACATAGCACCCGGCGTGCACATAACCCTGGCGGCCACACACATATAGTGTAGCCTCCCCCTCTCAGCACCCGTCCAGTGCATTTTCTTGCTCCGGCTCCGCGTGCGTGCTGTCTCGCTCACCTAAGGATGCTGCAAAAAGCGCGCGCCCCGCACAACACTCCATGGTGTCCACGAGACGACGACGACGATGGTGGTTGGTGTGTGCTCTCGGACACACAAAAGGCGGCCGTTTTCCCGGCTAAACTTCACAGGGTTGGTGCGTTTTTGCGAGCGCCAGAGTGCAGAGCCTATGTCACTATCGTAAGGATAACGTCCGGCCACGTTGGGTGTGTGTTGGTGTGTGTGTGTGTGGACACACGCGGGTGGCCTTCTCCCGGGGAAAATGGGAATAAAATCGCCCCACGGTTGATGATATGCACACGCTCTGTGTGTGTGTGCGCGAGCGTTCGGGGATGTATGTGCCACTGACGGGGTATCTTGCTCCTTGCACCTTCCGTGGGATGAAAGCCATCAACGCCACCCCCCCTCCCAAACACTTCTCCTAGGACTCCTTCGTATGTAGTCGAATTTGCAACGCAACGGTGCACCCAACGGAGTTGGAGCATACAAAAACATAGGAAAAGCTGCGCATTATATGCAAAATTTCATATCCCTGCCCTTTGGTGGGTGGGAGGAGGTTTCCTTTGGGGTTGGGTGGAACGTGCATGCGACAGGAGCGGAGGTCAGTGGAGATTGATTCTGATATTGCTCCATTATTCTGCGATAGTGGTGCTCTGGTGGCCGTAATGACTTTGGATAGGACACTCGATATCTCGCACGCAACCTAGAGAGAGAGAGAGAGAGAGTGGGAGTGGGAAGATGGTGGGAGGGGTGTCTACGTGGCCCTTTGTGGTCCGATGCAAGCATTATTGAATGCAGCGGTGGGTTGTTGATGCTGCGGCTATTGTGGCGGAAGGAAAGATGAGCCCGAACCGCCGCCGCATCTAGTGCCCGATTTTAAATTGCGTTTATCGGAAAGCTCGCCGTGCGGGAAAGCGTCATTTCGCGAGCGGCTTGCGAGTGGGGTGGTAGCGGCGGGGAAAGTTTCGTAGTTTAGCAATAATTTATCATTTTCTTCGATGCGTTGCAGTTTTCCTGCTCCACGGGGTTTCTTCTAAGCATTATTTATGACGACAATAGTTGCAGCTCCTAGCGCGCGCTGCTCCTGCCACCTCCGTCGTAATTTATGATACCATTTGGCTTCGGGTTTGGCTCTCGTGATTAAGGAGCTTCATTTAGTGTACACGGGCACGCGGCTGGAAACGGCGCGCCCACAGCTACACAGCTCGCTCGCTAACTATTTTTTGGGCTGTGCAGCCCAAAAATATGGGAGGAGAGTCCTCGTCGTCGTCGTCGTCGTCGTTGGCGTCGTTGGAGTCATCTCGTACACATAGCACCCGGCGTGCACATAACCCTGGCGGCCACACACATATAGTGTAGCCTCCCCCTCTCAGCACCCGTCCAGTGCATTTTCTTGCTCCGGCTCCGCGTGCGTGCTGTCTCGTTTCCTTATTAATTGAAAGGTGCGACATTAATCTCTTATTTTAATCTCTTTTTTTCGAAACTTTTGTTGTCTTTAATACCAAAGACCTAATAGGCAAGATGTACTGTTGGTACAAGTCTGTGACAGGGATCAGAACTAGAAAAGGGATCACTTTACATTAAAACTTATCTTTTGTGTATGTGTGCCTGGTACTCTGATAAATCCCGGTACCCATGATATATGATACATGGACACTCGTACAGTTTCTCATGGTGGCGCCACCTGCGACTGAGTATCCCGACTTTGACATGCTTAAAGTTCAAACTACTTCTATATCACTTCTGTGTAACTTCTTTAAGCTTCAATGGGTTGAAACTTCGCCCGAATCAAGACGACTGTCACCTTAAAATAATCCTTGAAAAAAGATCCTGCCATTTATGAGTTTAAAGGACACTTCTTTCCCCTTCAAAAGAGGTCATACATTTTGCTATTTCACCTCCATACGCTAACTAGATCGCTGCTACCAGCGCCGCACCCATTACGGGTCCAATTTATCACAAACGATCGGCCCCGGTAAGTGGACGCGATTAAACTCCTCCGCGAAACGTCCGAACGTCTGCGGCGTCTCGTAGTCTAGCAGTAATCAGGCCCTCATAATCCGCTGCTATTTGCCGGCGGCAGCGGAACCCATAGATCACCTACGACAAACCCGTCCCTGACGGAGGAGGGAGAACACTCCACCTCACAAAACCGGGCCCAAGAAGGAGACCCGGGCAAGTGACCGTGAACTCGCCCGCTCGCCGCTGGTGGTACTCTGCGCCCCGAACGATCAGTTGATCCCGACCCGAGTGTTGCTAAACAATACGGGCAGAAAACGATGCAATCGGTTGAACGTGGCTTGTATGTCTTGAAGGCAGCACAACACGGCAACGGAGTCGGATCGTACGCCAAATGGGAACAAAGGAAACAGGGTTCTGCGCGTGATTGTCTTTCGTACACACTCTTCCTTGATAGACTTCAAGGAACAAAACAAAAGTCAACAAAAAGTCATATAAGAATCGAATGCCAGTAGAGTCCAAAATCTTTAAATCGACAAAGAGTCACAAGAGAGTCAAACGTTGGAGAAAAGAGTTGTCTGTTTGAGAAAGTCAACTTCTGGTAGCATCTGAAAAGGAGCAAAGTTTAGTAGCAAAAAATAAACATCAACACTTACTGACATGTTCCGATTCATTCACCCTTTCTAAAGGGTCACGCTTACAATCGATTCGACTCTTCAGTCACACCGCTAGTCGCACACTCTTCCGCTTAAATTAAACAGCAAATCTTGCCTCATGCCCGTTCTTTAATGGCGCGGTGGAAATGAGTTTGTCCTTGGCTTCGGTGAGTGTCCTTTGATTGCACGCTTCACGCACCAACACACGCGCGCGGGTGCTTGATTTTTCCTACCACCCCGGTTCCAACCAATTGGTGACAATTCTGTGTACCCCGGATACAGGAAATGTACATCCTTCCTAACTTCCAACACCGACACTTCCTTCCCAGTCATCGGTCGCCTCTGCGCGCTCCTAATCATACGTGATTGTGAGCGAGACTCGCAGCCGACGGTCGCGTCCGTATCCTCGTGGGGGTCTCACCTCGCCGAGGCTGTCACTGGAAGGTGAAGGTGAAAGAAATTATCATTATTGGGTTTTCCACTGATTGCGCGCCGGTGTGTGTCCCCGCGCTGTCTGTCGTGGAAAAATCGGCCCTTCGTTAGGGAGACAGAGGGCCGTGTGTGGCCGAAAGCTGTTGGTGCAATTGAGGGGAAAGGCACATGTGTGCGTGGGTGTCGCAGCGTACACAAATTGAAAGCTGAAGTTGGTTTTTGCCGTTTCTTTCGTTCTGTGTATGGGCTGTTAAGGTGGAGTGCGCTTTATTTATCCAACACGCGCTCGCTCTCTTCAAGTAATGAAGTTTGGCCAGGACTGGAGAATTTGGCAATAAAAAAACCAGAACATTCGCCTACCAGGTTTTCCATTTCTTGATTTGTTTTCATTTAATTTGCCATTGCTTTGAGTTGGTCCTGCTACGACCCTACGGTTTGTTTTTGCGATGCCTGTGGAATTGAAACAACAAATGAATTTGTTTGAAGAAGTTCAGAAGACTGTTCATCATAGGTATCTCCAGAACGACGCCCTGCTTAGTAAAACTATGGGAAATCGTTTTTTAGGTTAGGAAGTATTCAGCATGTTTCATTACAACGCGATAGCCTGATATATCCTACCAATAACATTGTCCAAACATTCCATTCCCTATACACCAATCAGTGATTAATGCTGTACTAATCATTTCGTTTTGTCTCTCCTATCTTCCTCTCTAGGTAAGTTGAATCGAATCGCTTAAGACACGGACACGGTGTATTGGTTTCAGTTAGCTCGACCGAACCTAAGGTCGATCGTGTGCTAAGGCTTAACCACGGTGTGCCAAGGTATTAGCGTGGCACGCGGTACGTCTTCCTGGCGGGGTATGTACGCATTTAACGACGCACTCCACGGCGGTGCCTCCTAACGAACCGTCCCAAATGGTTCAATCCGCGCGACGGCATCACACACCAGCAAACGGTCTGATGAAGACAAATTTCCTCTCCGATTAGTTCTCTGCGTCAGACAGTGGAGGTGAAAAAATGATTTAAATTTTCAATTGTGACGCCTTTTACATTATGTTAATACCCAATTTAGAATTCTCTCAAGCTCCTCTAAAAGCTTTCTATGTAAACACAAAATCGCACAACAAAATCTTTACTATTCATAGTCTTTTTCACAAAAAAACACGCTTTTGAAATATGATCTTTTCATATTGGAGCGAGTCAGGTTCGGTTCAAATTCGGACGAACTCGGCGCAATAGTGATGTCTATGAGCGCTGCATTCAGTGCTCAGAGATAAAAGTGGCATGGAAAATAGAGCAAGATTGGCCACGCAGTTCACGGATCACCCACACACGTATACATCGAACCTAGACGATGACTCCCGGGGTGCCCTTTGGCAAAAATGGCATCCCAAACATGTGCGCATGTAAAGAGAGAGAAAGAGAGACGTACACCATTGGTTTTTTAGCGGTGATTTGTTTTCCACCAACTAGTTTTTACTGCTAGCTCCATTTCTTCTAGTGGATTTTTTTTATCGCAACCTTTGCATCTTCCTTTCGGCATCGAGAGGCAGCATCAAAAAGTGCATCCGGCCTGCAGCCTCGCAATGGAAAGAGCTGGATGGAGAGAAGCCTTTAAGCCTCTTACTGATGGATGTCGGCTTTGCAGCATTGTACGTGGGGTCTGGACGGAGTTCGCCACTAACACACGGGCACGGCCGCACATAGGCAGCTAATGCATATTGTTGCATTCGGTGGAGATGGCGCCGAGAGAGGCTCACAATCTGAAAATGTTATAGAAAACAGTAAGCAAAAAACATGCCCGGCATCCTAGCAGATCCCAAGCGCGATTAAAATAAAAACAAAACTCAGCCCCAATGAATACGATGATGAACGCAGCCGAACGGGGCACAAAGTGCCGCACCGCGCGTCCGATTTTCCCTCGCAGAGGCTGCGATTTTTCCACGGTGAATCCTATTTTTTGCAATAATCAACCCCAGCTTCTGGAAGGGTTAATCCTGGGTGGAATGGGTGGAGAAAATTGTACTAATGGATTCGCTCTCAATATAATAATATAATAGTATTTGCGAGATCGGGTTTACTCTATAGAGATGTATGAAACATATGACAGTTCAGATAAAAATGTATCTCTTTAGAGGATTATTTACGATATTTTTAAGAATTTTTGAGAAAACTCTCTCGCAATACTAAATACACACAATTTTCAGACAAATTTGTATGAATTTGTCTAAAGTTTCTGAGTTCTTCAAAATATTGAAGATGTCTAGAAATTAAAAGAGGTTTTTGAAACATTTTTTCACGATTTTTTAATATGAAAAAAATCCGAAAGATGTGTACTTCCTTAAATCAATATAATCGACAGTTTTTGGGTAGGGTTGAAAATTTCTCATTCAAAAATTTCATTAAAATTTATAAAGCATATTCCAGGGGCTTATTTCTTCAATATTTGACAATATAATTTGTTGATATAATTTTAAACGTTCAGCAATTTGCTTTTCCCCTAATGCCATTATGTGGTGGGAAAGTAAATTCAAAACTAGTTAAAATTTTATAAAATAATACAAAAACTTTGTGAATTTTTATCAAAATTTCGAACAGAAACGCCCTTTACAGCCACAAAAATCGATCAAATCTTTACCCCGTTCACGACGAAAAAAATGGCATCATGCATGAGGACAATGTGGCCGCGCGGCGAGCAAAAGGGAGGCACGACACGACGAGCCGGTCTGGTGTTGCTGGTGTTGGCTGGAAATGGGATGAAATTAAAATTTATGACCATCCCGAATTTTTCCCGACGCTAAGAAAATTAATATTTACAATAAACGAACCCCGAAGCGGAGCCGATTCTTGGCTCCATTCTCTCCCCTTTTTTCTCGCTCTCTTTATCTCGCGCTCTTTGTCTCTTGTAACCATCACCGGCCGCCATCCTTTTGTATCGTGATTCGCGTTCGGTTTATTTTCAATTTTCACGCTTTTTCGCGCCGGTTTCTCCGCCACCAGCAGAACGCGGTGCCCCGACGGGTGGACAAACGTCTTTGTTTGTTGTGTTGTGTGTGTGTGTGTGTGTGTTTTTGGGAGGAGGATTCGCCCCGTAACTAAAGCAAACCACCTTCAAACGTGATCCTTTTCGGGAAGGGGTTTTGTGTATCGGAGTGCTCACCTCACCGTGGAAGGGTTAATCCTGGGTGGAATGGGTGGAGAAAATTGTACTAATGGATTCGCTCTCAATATAATAATATAATAGTATTTATCTTTCCTTATTAATTGAAAGATGTGACATTAATCTCTTATTTTAATCTCTTTTTTTCGAAACTTTTGTTGTCTTTAATACCAAAGACCTAACAGGCAAGATGTACTGTTGGTACAAGTATTCAGTGCTCAGAGATAAAAGTGGCATGGAAAATAGAGCAAGATTGGCCACGAAGTTCACGGATCACCCACACACGTATACATCGAACCTAGACGATGACTCCCGGGGTGCCCTTTGGCAAAAATGGCATCCCAAACATGTGCGCATGCATAGAGAGAGAAAGAGAGACGTACACCATTGGTTTTTTAGCGGTGATTTGTTTTCCACCAACTAGTTTTTACTGCTAGCTCCATTTCTTCTAGTGGATTTTTTTTATCGCAACCTTTGCATCTTCCTTTCGGCATCGAGAGGCAGCATCAAAAAGTGCATCCGGCCTGCAGCCTCGCAATGGAAAGAGCTGGATGGAGAGAAGCCTTTAAGCCTCTTACTGATGGATGTCGGCTTTGCAGCATTGTACGTGGGGTCTGGACGGAGTTCGCCACTAACACACGGGCACGGCCGCACATAGGCAGCTAATGCATATTGTTGCATTCGGTGGAGATGGCGCCGAGAGAGGCTCACAATCTGAAAATGTTATAGAAAACAGTAAGCAAAAAACGACAACGTCGAAAACGTCGCCGTCTCCTGCGTCGGAGCGCACACAAATCACGACCTCATCATCTCACGGCCCTCCCTCCCAAGGCCAAGGACCCGCGTTCGCGACGCGAATCGTAAAAAAATTGCGATGCCTGTGGAATTGAAACAACAAATGAATTTGTTTGAAGAAGTTCAGAAGACTGTTCATCATAGGTATCTCCAGAACGACGCCCTGCTTAGTAAAACTATGGGAAATCGTTTTTTAGGTTAGGAAGTATTCAGCATGTTTCATTACAACGCGATAGCCTGATATATCCTACCAATAACATTGTCCAAACATTCCATTCCCTATACACCAATCAGTGATTAATGCTGTACTAATCATTTCGTTTTGTCTCTCCTATCTTCCTCTCTAGGTAAGTTGAATCGAATCGCTTAAGACACGGACACGGTGTATTGGTTTAAGTTAGCTCGACCGAACCTAAGGTCGATCGTGTGTTAAGGCTTAACCACGGTGTGCCAAGGTATTAGCGTGGCACGCGGTACGTCTTCCTGGCGGGGTATGTACGCATTTAACAACGCACTCCACGGCGATGCCTCCTAACGAACCGTCCCAAATGGTTCAATCCGCGAGACGGCATCACACACCAGCAAACGGTCTGATGAAGACAGATTTCCTCTCCGATTAGTTCTCTGCGTCAGACAGTGGAGGAGAAAAAATGATTTAAATTTTCAATTGTGACGCCTTTTACATTATGTTAATACCCAATTTAGAATTCTCTCAAGCTCCTCTAAAAGCTTTCTATGTAAACACAAAATCGCACAACAAAATCTTTACTATTCATAGCCTTTTTCACAACAAAAAAACACGCTTTTGAAATATCTTTTCATATTGGATCGAGTCAGGTTCGGTTCAAATTCGGACGAACTCGGCGCAATAGTGATGTTTATGAGTGCTGCATTCAGTGCTCAGAGATAAAAGTGGCATGGAAAATAGAGCAAGATTGAAATTATCATTATTGGGTTTTCCACTGATTGCGCGCCGGTGTGTGTCCCCGCGCTGTCTGTCGTGGAAAAATCGGCCCTTTGTTAGGGAGACAGAGGGCCGTGTGTGGCCGAAAGCTGTTGGTGCAATTGAGGGGAAAGTCACATGTGTGTGGGTGTCGCAGCGTGTACACAAATTGAAAGCTGGAGTTGGTTTTTGCCGTTTCTTTCGTTCTGTGTATGGGCTGTTAAGGTGGAGTGCGCTTTATTTATCCAACACGCGCTCGCTCCTCTTCCTTGATAGACTTCAAGGAACAAAACAAAAGTCAACAAAAAGTCATATAAGAATCGAATGCCAGTAGAGTCCAAAAGCATTAAATCGCCAAAAAGTCACAAGAGAGTCAAACGTTGCAGAAAAGAGTTGTCTGTTTGAAAAAGTCAACTTCTGGTAGCATCTTAAAAGGAGCAAAGTTTAGTAGCAAAAAATAAACATCAACACTTACTGACATGTTCCGATTCATTCACCCTTTCTAAAGGGTCACGCTTACAATCGATTCGACTCTTCAGTCACACCGCTAGTCGCACACTCTTCCGCTTAAATTAAACAGCAAATCTTGCCTCAGCCCGTTCTTTAATGGCTCGGTGGAAATGAGTTTGTCCTTGGCTCCGGTGAGTGTCCTTTGATTGCACGCTTCACGCACCAACACACGCGCGCGGGTGCTTGATTTTTCCTACCACCCCGGTTCCAACCAATTGGTGACAATTCTGTGTACCCCGGATACAGGAAATGTACATCCTTCCTAGCTTCCAACACCGACACTTCCTTCCCAGTCATCGGTCGCCTCTGCGCGCTCCTAATCATACGTGATTGTGAGCGAGACTCGCAGCCGACGGTCGCGTCCGTATCCTCGTGGGGGTCTCACCTCGCCGAGGCTGTCACTGGAAGGTGAAGGTGAAAGAAATTATCATTATTGGGTTTTCCACTGATTGCGCGCCGGTGTGTGTCCCCGCGCTGTCTGTCGTGGAAAAATCGGCCCTTTGTTAGGGAGACAGAGGGCCGTGTGTGGCCGAAAGCTGTTGGTGCAATTGAGGGGAAAGGCACATGTGTGCGTGGGTGTCGCAGCGTACACAAATTGAAAGCTGAAGTTGGTTTTTGCCGTTTCTTTCGTTCTGTGTATGGGCTGTTAAGGTGGAGTGCGCTTTATTTATCCAACACGCGCTCGCTCTCTTCAAGTAATGAAGTTTGGCCAGGACTGGAGAATTTGGCAATAAAAAAACCAGAACATTCGCCTACCAGGTTTTCCATTTCTTGATTTGTTTTCATTTAATTTGCCATTGCTTTGAGTTGGTCCTGCTACGACCCTACGGTTTGTTTTTGCGATGCCTGTGGAATTGGAACAACAAATGAATTTGTTTGAAGAAGTTCCCATGTATATTTAGAAGGACTGTTCAACATAGGTATCTCCAGAACGACGCCCTGCTTAGTAAAACTATGGGAAATCGTTTTTTAGGTTAGGAAGTATTCAGCATGTTTCATTACAACGCGATAGCCTGATATATCCTACCAATAACATTGTCCAAACATTCCATTTCCTATACACCAATCAGTGATTAATGCTGTACTAATCATTTCGTTTTGTCTCTCCTATCTTCCTCTCTAGGTAAGTTGAATCGAATCGCTTAAGACACGGACACGGTGTATTGGTTTAAGTTAGCTCGACCGAACCTAAGGTCGATCGTGTGTTAAGGCTTAACCACGGTGTGCCAAGGTATTAGCGTGGCACGCGGTACGTCTTCCTGGCGGGGTATGTACGCATTTAACAACGCACTCCACGGCGATGCCTCCTAACGAACCGTCCCAAATGGTTCAATCCGCGAGACGGCATCACACACCAGCAAACGGTCTGATGAAGACAGATTTCCTCTCCGATTAGTTCTCTGCGTCAGACAGTGGAGGAGAAAAAATGATTTAAATTTTCAATTGTGACGCCTTTTACATTATGTTAATACCCAATTTAGAATTCTCTCAAGCTCCTCTAAAAGCTTTCTATGTAAACACAAAATCTCACAACAAAATCTTTACTATTCATAGCCTTTTTCACAACAAAAAAACACGCTTTTGAAATATCTTTTCATATTGGATCGAGTCAGGTTCGGTTCAAATTCGGACGAACTCGGCGCAATAGTGATGTTTATGAGTGCTGCATTCAGTGCTCAGAGATAAAAGTGGCATGGAAAATAGAGCAAGATTGGCCACGAAGTTCACGGATCACCCACACACGTATACATCGAACCTACACACACACATACAGAACCGAGCCTGTTCTTTCTCTTGCACTCGGTGGCTGTTTTTTACTTCTTCTCTTAATGGGAAGCGCACGGCGAGACACCATAAAATCGTCTATGTTGTCGTCGTCGTCCCTTTTGCGTTCTTGGATGTGCTCTTCGGATCACACACACATACAGAACCGAGCCTGTTCTTTCTCTTGCACTCGGTGGCTGTTTTTTACTTCTTCTCTTAATGGGAAGCGCACGGCGAGACACCATAAAATCGTCTATGTTGTCGTCGTCGTCCCTTTTGCGTTCTTGGATGTGCTCTTCGGATGCGTAGTTGGTATTACGGGATGAAACTTTCCATTTTATACCCGCTTACGGCTAATACAGCGTATTTTATTCCCCTATTTAACGACGCCGCAGGACGCACGCGAGTTTTGCGGTGAGTTTGGCATTTCTCTTTATTGCTGTCATTATGGAGATTCAATTCACGTTTGCTCCGCCGGCCTGCAGCCTCGCAATGGAAAGAGCTGGATGGAGAGAAGCCTTTAAGCCTCTTACTGATGGATGTCGGCTTTGCAGCATTGTACGTGGGGTCTGGACGGAGTTCGCCACTAACACACGGGCACGGCCGCACATAGGCAGCTAATGCATATTGTTGCATTCGGTGGAGATGGCGCCGAGAGAGGCTCACAATCTGAAAATGTTATAGAAAACAGTAAGCAAAAAACGACAACGTCGAAAACGTCGCCGTCTCCTGCGTCGGAGCGCACACAAATCACGACCTCATCATCTCACGGCCCTCCCTCCCAAGGCCAAGGGCCCGCGTTCGCGACGCGAATCGTAAAAAAAATGGCATCATGCATGAGGACAATGTGGCCGCGCGGCGAGCAAAAGGGAGGCACGACACGACGAGCCGGTCTGGTGTTGCTGGTGTTGGCTGGAAATGGGATGAAATTAAAATTTATGACCATCCCGAATTTTTCCCGACGCTAAGAAAATTAATATTTACAATAAACGAACCCCGAAGCGGAGCCGATTCTTGGCTCCATTCTCTCCCCTTTTTTCTCGCTCTCTTTATCTCGCGCTCTTTGTCTCTTGTAACCATCACCGGCCGCCATCCTTTTGTATCGTGATTCGCGTTCGGTTTATTTTCAATTTTCACGCTTTTTCGCGCCGGTTTCTCCGCCACCAGCAGAACGCGGTGCCCCGACGGGTGGACAAACGTCTTTGTTTGTTGTGTTGTGTGTGTGTGTGTGTGTTTTTGGGAGGAGGATTCGCCCCGTAACTAAAGCAAACCACCTTCAAACGTGATCCTTTTCGGGAAGGGGTTTTGTGTATCGGAGTGCTCACCTCACCGTGGAAGGGTTAATCCTGGGTGGAATGGGTGGAGAAAATTGTACTAATGGATTCGCTCTCAATATAATAATATAATAGTATTTGCGAGATCGGGTTTACTCTATAGAGATGTATGAAACATATGACAGTTCAGATAAAAATGTATCTCTTTAGAGGATTATTTACGATATTTTTAAGAATTTTTGAGAAAACTCTCTCGCAATACTAAATACACACAATTTTCAGACAAATTTGTATGAATTTGTCTAAAGTTTCTGAGTTCTTCAAAATATTGAAGATGTCTAGAAATTAAAAGAGGTTTTTGAAACATTTTTTCACGATTTTTTAATATGAAAAAAATCCGAAAGATGTGTACTTCCTTAAATCAATATAATCGACAGTTTTTGGGTAGGGTTGAAAATTTCTCATTCAAAATTTCATTAAAATTTATAAAGCATATTCCAGGGGCTTATTTCTTCAATATTTGACAATATAATTTGTTGATATAATTTTAAACGTTCAGCAATTTGCTTTTCCCCTAATGCCATTATGTGGTGGGAAAGTAAATTCAAAACTAGTTAAAATTTTATAAAATAATACAAAAACTTTGTGAATTTTTATCAAAATTTCGAACAGAAACGCCCTTTACAGCCACAAAAATCGATCAAATCTTTACCCCGTTCACGACGCGCAGAGATGCAAAACAAACCATTCATGCCCGGCATCCTAGCAGATCCCAAGCGCGATTAAAATAAAAACAAAACTCAGCCCCAATGAATACGATGATGAACGCAGCCGAACGGGGCACAAAGTGCCGCACCGCGCGTCCGATTTTCCCTCGCAGAGGCTGCGATTTTTCCACGGTGAATCCTATTTTTTGCAATAATCAACCCCAGCTTCTATTACGGTCTTCTGTTTTTTTTTGTCTTTTTTCATGAAGTCTAGTCTCCTCTCTTCCCAAGAGAATGGCGCGGCCTCGCTCCCACCCTATCTCCAAAAGTGGCCATCAACATCCTTGCCCGAATCCACCACAACAACAAAAAAAGAATGCAAAACGGCTCTTCAGCGCCGGGGAGACGAGAAGATTGAGACTGATGTGTGTTGTTAGTTTGCCTGCGAGTGGTATTTTTTGCTGCCCACATCTCCCACACCTAGACCCATC
>KZ068002.1:122461-132891 GCA_002091845.1 Anopheles cracens
CGGTTTTCATTCATTAACTTCTTGTGCGTAAACGTATCGCAGCGGGACAGGGACTGGGTGGGTGGGCGACCCTGCCACACACTCTTCTATTCCATTTCCGGCAGCAAGCAAAGCGCGTCAAGGCAAGCTTTTTCCCGGGCTAATTGTGGGTGTTAAATCGGCGTTTTCTTCTCCCCCCGATCGATGGGGAAAATGCGAGCGAAAGAAGACGGGTAAGACCTGGAGCCCTCCCTGACAGCTGGAAATAGCACACCACCGGGGAAGGTGGGCGTATTGCGTCACCTCTCGCACTCTCTCGGCACGATGACGGTGATGATGTTGCACAACAGGCGACCGGCCGGACACAATAGTACGGCTTAAACACAGGGTTGGGTGCATTCGACGGTGCTGGTGGTGGTAGTGGTGGTTTATTGATAGGTGCGGAAAACGATTACTCATCGCCGCATTTCGCCGCATGCAACCCAGCCGAGCCGTTGTGGGATGGGATGACAATTTCCAAACGATTTTCTATTCCGCCGCTGCGAGATGTGACAGCAGCAGAGGCCACAACTCAACGTGTGGACAATGATGTCAGGGTGTGTGTGTTTTTTTGTTGTTGCTCCCTTCAATTGAGCCACCAATGAAAGGACGCGATGCATTGGAAACTGCATCCGAAAAACCAGCCCTGTGAAAAGCACCGACGTATCAGCCACAGAATGGCTCAATTAGTTGGTCGAATCAGACTTTTTTTTCGTTGTGGTTGCTGTCCACCTTGCTTTGTTTGATGAGCGAAGAACGCTGCAGTGGAGGCAAGCTGCAGGGCAGATCAAAAAACCTTTCCGCCCGCGCATCATCTCAGGTGCATTTGGGGATCAGTGTTTTCCGATTTTTCTGAACCGATTCGGACGACGACGTGCAGAAGATGTCCGGCAGGCAGAGCTAATGAATACGAGTGCCTTCTAATTCGAATGAGCACAGCAAGTTTTTAAGAGCCCCCCCCTTTTCGGGTTCGTAGAAGAGCGAAATATGTCCGTCGAGGATCTTCCTGACGTTTAATAGTGATTATACTTTCCCCAGTAGAGTTTGATGACTAAATTTCAAGCACTTTATGAACACTCTTTTTACTCGATTCGCTCTATTTTGATTGTACTCACGAGTCTTTGACTATTAGTTTGAGATTCGACAGAGTGCAGGTGACAAGCAACTCAGACAAAGCGAGTTGATTCGAAATGTCACCTCATATGTGCCCGAAACGTTCATTAGCACTCATTGCATTCATTTTTAAAAGGAATCAGACACCTAAATATGTGAAATAAATGCAGATTGAGTGAAAAATGAGTTGCCTAGAACACGTTGAGCTAATCGATTCGAACAAGAATGACGTTTTGGCTGACTAAATGATTCGAATCGTCTCGCTGAGTTGCCTCACCAAAGCGGAGTCACCGTTGTCCTCTCTTATTGACGTCAATAAAAGCGCAAATAGTTAGACGTCCGTTGAAAGCGTTTAAAATTTTCCGTGAAATAAACCGATTACCGTTTCCCGTCGCACTAATGCGTCCAATTGTTTTTCCTACCAGAGGGTCCGGGCAAAGTAGATGAATTTATAAACAGAAAAATCGATATCGATTACTTCCGGCGAACGGCGTTCGGAAGAAGCCACTGCCACACACTCTTCTATTCCATTTCCGGCAGCAAGCAAAGCGCGTCAAGGCAAGCTTTTTCCCGGGCTAATTGTGGGTGTATTCGTCTGCGTAACTTCGGCAGTCGGTTGACCTCAAGACTTCAAGACCTTCAAGACGGTATCTCCAGAAACATATTCCAGCATCAGAATCATCCAGATATCCCATTGGGCTAAGGTTTTGACGTAACATCTTGTATGTTTCAATGGACCTCACCAACAAACCGGTGTTGCTAACATTTATTTGGAAAAAAACTCGTGAGCCTAATTGGATCTTCTATACAGGTTCGTCCAATGCTTTGAAAAAAATAGACAACACATTTCAATCGGATCCTCAGAGTTCTTCTCCAGCTAATCAGATCCTACTGACTTTCCGATACTTCATTTGTCTCTTGTTGTTCTTCCTCGCTGTTAGTCTTAGGTCTCACGAGATGCATTCCACCATAACCGAATTTTAGTCCTTGCTTTCGGAGGAACGATCCAATTGAGGTTTCGGTATCGGTCCTGTCGTGTGAAAAGCCGGCGCTGCTAGCAACGCACCATCAGGTCGTCTTGAAAAAACGTTGATTAGCAACTAATTAAAGTGCATATTATTTCTATTTAAAGGTTGGGAATCTCTTTAAGAAACTCGTGCTCATTTATTTTATTTCAAACATAAAGAAGCTACTTTCTTTGGAATTTCCGCCCGCGCATCATCTCAGGTGCATTTGGGGATCAGTGTTTTCCGATTTTTCTGAACCGATTCGGACGACGACGTGCCGCCCGCCCGGAAGGCAACTCTGCCCTGAGTGGGAGTGGGCGTTTCATCACGCTCAATTGGTGAATTTCAATGAGGCTTGCTGTGGTTGGAGTGGGTTTGGTTTGGATGGATACAGTCACACACAAGCCGCATCCGTCGGTCTGCGGTTTCCCATGCGATACTGGCTGTCTGTGTGCCGAAATAAATTGAGAGCACATATTTGCATACGCTTTTTCGGTGGTCGTGTGGGTGTGTGTGTGTGTGCTTGTCTGCACGCCGGGTAGCGTTGATAGCCGGTTGTGCACGCACTGCCGCCCGGTTCAACTGTTGGATTGATGCCATTTGAGAGCCGCAACATAGTGGAACAATTTAAATGCACCAATAACACCGAACACGTGGAGTGGGTGGTTTTTCATGCACACCGTACATCGGTACTCCGGTTGTATTGAGTGAGCGACAAATTGATTGAGTTTCAGGCATGTGCATGTGTCTGCGTGCGCAAAGCATTATCAATAGGTGTCGATAGGAATTTGGTAGTAATGGAAGGTTTTGTGATCGAAATATGTAGCAATTTTACAAATAATATTACCGCAACGTGTAGCTGAAGCTCTAAGAATGTCAGTCTGTATGCAGAACAGGCATACAGCGGTTGGAAAAGCTTTAAATGAGGTTGCTCTAATTTAAGGTTGCTTTGTTTTTGAGCCAAATTTTATCTAATCAGCCCGAAGGTATGCAATCTACTGCAAAAACTGTCTGGATGAAGCGTTTGGCATATTTTTAAAGTATTTTAGTACCCTTACAGGATCATCAGGACAAGAGTAAAAGTCGTTAAACGAGATGATATTCGTCTGCGTAACTTCGGCAGTCGGTTGACCTCAAGAGAAAGTTCACCCAGTTTTTGCCTACCCGGCTGCCTCTGTAGTAAAACAAACGGAATTCGGGGGCTCCCCCGGCTGCCCCTTCGGGGGGGTTTTCCACGATCGACGGCGGTTCGAATGTTTTTGACCGGAAAATCTTGAGTTTTCCTTCCCTGCGGGTGTGTGTGTGAGCGTGTGTTTGTGAAGCCCTCGGTCAAAGTTTCGGGAAAAGATTACGTTCTTAAGGAATGGATATAAATATTTTCCGCTCCTTTTTTCGCCCCTCGCCGAGTGAGCCAAGGACTGGGGAAAAATGGGTCATTCGGTTGCTTCCTTTCGGGCGTACCTTCCGTGTGTTTTTTTTTTTGCCCCCACTCGCATAACGCATATCGTTTTGTTCGGGAGAAAAAGGACACCGCCGGGTGGAAATCATCCGTGACCATTAGAGTGAGTGGAAAAAACCCCCGTGCGAAATCTTTCACTACGATCCCCGATTGTTGTGGTACGGTTTCGGTGACCCCAGGCCG
Organism: Anopheles cracens; assembly: GCA_002091845.1. Taxonomy (NCBI): domain Eukaryota; kingdom Metazoa; phylum Arthropoda; class Insecta; order Diptera; family Culicidae; genus Anopheles; species Anopheles cracens. The sequence goes on from KZ068002.1 coordinate 126,242, forward strand.
GCCCTTTTTTGACCGGAGAACCGGGCTTTTACGCTTCTGATCGCTTTCGGCGCTTCTTTTCCCGACTTTTACGACGTCGGTCGTAATCATCCTTGCGGGAAGGAGCGAAAAAAAACCCGAATTTTGGACCGTTCATTCACCTTTACCGCAAGGAGCTAAGACCCTTATCAGTGAGGAATACCGATTCGGACTGTCCGTTTCCATTTGTTTTTTAATCATAGATCCTCCAAAATGTTAGGTTTTTTGTACAATTTTAAAGCAAACAATTTAAGTTCTACTTCATATATGAATAAGACGTCAACGTTGTATTTCTGGCCGATTAAAAGCTATTAAACAATTATTCTATATTCAGAAGATAGTGAATAGTTCTTAATTGCTCAAATAGGCACGAACGTTCCGTAGTTCATTTTCATTCATTTTCACTCATTTTGAGAATATTTTTCAGATGAACATCTCCCGCAGCGTACGTTCCTTAGAACGTTCGAGTTAGGTTATTTTGCCATTTGAGTTATGTGCGTTACGTCCATATTTTGAAGGTTCCAGCATTAGGAAATTCAATCACAATGTATCAAAATCTTCTCGGGAAATCCCTGAATCACATACATTTGTACTTTATAGAGATATTTTACTAGATATTCTGGATCATTTCGCCTCTCGGAACGGAACGTTCGCCCAGATGTTCATGCTGCATACGCTCCCCAAATGGACACTTCGGAGATATTCATTGAGTGTTCATTTCCACTCCCTTCCCACTTGTTTACACTCATTTTTGGATTAAAGTGGACTATTTCACGCATAAACTTCCTACCGTCAGCGTACGTTCCAGATGCGTACGAGTTTTGTTGGTTTGGATGAATTAGAGTCGGTTTGGATGAACTTATTCAAATATACAATCTAGTCCACCCGCTTCTTATTGTTAATCCTTAAGCTAATCTAGTCTTCAAATGTGTTTGTCACGATTGTAGCATCACAATCCACCCAAACAGGAGCCAGCTGATGGTCCCGCACCGACTAACGACCTCCGTTCGATTTCATTCATAATCCGCTCGAGCGGACGCCGGCCGGATGAATTGAAAACAATCACAGCTGACAAACGCGCTGCCCACCGGGCAGGCAGACCAGGCAGCAGGTATTTGTTTTGACCGGCATACTTACGAACCTCGAAGCAAACCACTCGGACTAGACTGCTCGAGGCTCCCTCTAAAAATTTGATACCACGGCACGGCCTGACCACGTGAATGTGGGCTGCGTACGTTATCAATTAAACTATATGCCGCACGTGCCGCCCGTCCTTTGGTGTGCGGCGTTCGTGTGTTTGTGTGCGCATTCCAGTTGATCGGTCGGTGCAATTGCAACGTGCAACGTGCATCGCTGGATGGGTCGGTTTTTATGTGCGCATTCGAGTGCTTTTCATTTCAGCGCTTACTTTGGATGTTCAAGCGGCTGTGTTCCGGATGAATGTGAGTGTTTTCACTTTCGGGAGTCGTAATTGAAACCGAACTGGATGGGAGACCCTGTAGAGATTCGGAGAGCTAAGACCCTTATCAGTGAGGAATACCGATTCGGACTGTCCGTTTCCATTTGTTTTTTAATCATAGATCCTCCAAAATGTGAGTTTTTTTGGTATAATTTTGAAGCAAACTTTTTAAGTACTACTTCATATATGAAAAAGACTTCAAGGTTGTATTTCTGGCTGATTAAAAGCTATTAAACAATTTTTCTATATTCAGAATAGATTTTCTATATTCAATGAATAGTTCATAATTGCTCCAATAGGCACGAACGTTCCGTAGTTCATTTTCATTCATTTTCACTCATTTTGAGAATATTTTTCAGATGAACATCTCCCGCAGCGTACGTTCCTTAGAACGTTCGAGTTAGGTTATTTTGCCATTTGAGTTATGTGCGTTACGTCCATATTTTGAAGGTTCCAGCATTAGGAAATTCAATCACAATGTATCAAAATCTTCTCGGGAAATCCCTGAATCACATACATTTGTACTTTATAGAGATATTTTACTAGATATTCTGGATCATTTCGCCTCTCGGAACGGAACGTTCGCCCAGATGTTCATGCTGCATACGCTCCCCAAATGGACACTTCGGAGATATTCATTGAGTGTTCATTTCCACTCCCTTCCCACTTGTTTACACTCATTTTTGGATTAAAGTGGACTATTTCACGCATAAACTTCCTACCGTCAGCGTACGTTCCAGATGCGTACGAGTTTTGTTGGTTTGGATGAATTAGAGTCGGTTTGGATGAACTTATTCAAATATACAATCTAGTCCACCCGCTTCTTATTGTTAATCCTTAAGCTAATCTAGTCTTCAAATGTGTTTGTCACGATTGTAGCATCACAATCCACCCAAACAGGAGCCAGCTGATGGTCCCGCACCGACTAACGACCTCCGTTCGATTTCATTCATAATCCGCTCGAGCGGACGCCGGCCGGATGAATTGAAAACAATCACAGCTGACAAACGCGCTGCCCACCGGGCAGGCAGACCAGGCAGCAGGTATTTGTTTTGACCGGCATACTTACGAACCTCGAAGCAAACCACTCGGACTAGACTGCTCGAGGCTCCCTCTAATCTCTTTTCACCGGAATACCCACCCGGAAGGTGTCGGGGAGGAAGGAAAAAAAAGAGTGTCTGCGCCCGCTTCTTGGAAAAACTTTCCGGACCGATTTCGGTAATGGAAACACACACCGGCAGCAGCAAAAAAAAGCACTTCTCCCGGCTATCAAAGTCAAAGTCCTCGACCGAACCGGAGAGGAGAAAGTTCACCCAGTTTTTGCCTACCCGGCTGCCTCTGTAGTAAAACAAACGGAATTCGGGGGCTCCCCCGGCTGCCCCTCGGGGGGGTTTTCCACGATCGACGGCGGTTCAAATGTTTTTGACCGGAAAATCTTCAGTTTTCCCTCCCTGCGAGTGTGTGTGTGTGCGTGTGTTTGTGAAGCCCTCGGTCAAAGTTTCGGGAAAAGATTACGTTCTTAAGGAATGGATATAAATATTTTCCGCTCCTTTTTTCGCCCCTCGCAGAGTGAGCGAAGGACTGGGGAAAAATGGGTCATTCGGTTGCTTCCTTTCGGGCGTACCTTCCGTGTGTTTTTTTTTTGAAGGTGTCGGGGAGGAAGGAAAAAAAAGAGTGTCTGCGCCCGCTTCTTGGAAAAACTTTCCGGACCGATTTCGGTAATGGAAACACACACCGGCAGCAGCAAAAAAAAGCACTTCTCCCGGCTATCAAAGTCAAAGTCCTCGACCGAACCGGAGAGGAGAAAGTTCACCCAGTTTTTGCCTACCCGGCTGCCTCTGTAGTAAAACAAACGGAATTCGGGGGCTCCCCCGGCTGCCCCTTCGGGGGGGTTTTCCACGATCGACGGCGGTTCGAATGTTTTTGACCGGAAAATCTTCAGTTTTCCTTCCCTGCGGGTGTGTGTGTGAGCGTGTGTTTGTGAAGCCCTCGGTCAAAGTTTCGGGAAAAGATTACGTTCTTAAGGAATGGATATAAATATTTTCCGCTCCTTTTTTCGCCCCTCGCCGAGTGAGCCAAGGACTGGGGAAAAATGGGTCATTCGGTTGCTTCCTTTCGGGCGTACCTTCCGTGTGTTTTTTTTTTTGCCCCCACTCGCATAACGCATATCGTTTTGTTCGGGAGAAAAAGGACACCGCCGGGTGGAAATCATCCGTGACCATTAGAGTGAGTGGAAAAAACCCCCGTGCGAAATCTTTCACTACGATCCCCGATTGTTGTGATACGCTTTCGGTGACCCCAGGCCGGCCCTTTTTTGACCGGAGAACCGGGCTTTTACGCTTCTGATCGCTTTCGGCGCTTCTTTTCCCGACTTTTACGACGTCGGTCGTAATCATCCTTGCGGGAAGGAGCGAAAAAAAGCACCGAATTTTGGACCGTTCATTCACCTTTACCGCAAGGGAGCGTTTGTAACGATGACCAACAGGTTTCTTAATCTTCTTCCGGTATGCACGATTGGCTAGGGACATTTGCCGGAAGGGTTCGCCACTTGCCCGGTCCCGGGAGCACGAAGAAAATAGTCCTGTAGGTCACGGTTTGACGGGTCCGATTCATCCTTCCCGGGTGAGTACGCGCACAGGCACCAAGGCTTTCTTTGACCTGTTCCACCGGAAAGTTTAAGACGCCCGGAATAAACGTATAAAAATATTCTATTTTATTTGCCAACCGATCACTCCAACCGAGCTTCGGGCGCTGTTGGATCGATAGTCCCACCCTCGGTCCTTATCGCCCACCCCACCCCCGGAACATTACGAGGGGAAAACGACGCAGCTGCTGCTGGGACGTTGATGATGATGAGTTCCACCTGCTTCCGTTGTTATGACACACAGCCCAAACGACCTTTTGCGTTTTGAAGGGTGTGTGTGCGCGGGCCTTAACGTGTTTGTAGGACGTTGGTCCGATGGGGGAGTGTTTCCGTTTCGCTTGCTTCGATTCTAATTTTGACGCAGAAATAACAGCATGCGGACACTGACACACGCCAAAACACACACACAAAAAAAACCCGAAAAGAGGGCTTGAAAGTTTTGCGTCTTTTAGAGAGGACACACCTGAGTTTGAAGGAGTCGCTGTAGTTGTTTTGTTTTTCCGTGGAAAGGCAAGAAAAACTTCACAGCCCGTGGGGCGCGTTTTGCGCGTTAGAAGCCAAATGAGGTCAAAGTGAGCAGGCAGAAGCAACAAAACACACTCGGCTCAAGGCCAGAATGATAAATTGGTGTTTAATTTAAGGACCTTCCCCAGGCCTCCTCGAGAGTGGGATTTCTCTTCAATATTTCTGAAGCGACTCGGGCATGTTTTCTGTGTTGAATAATGCAGCAAATGTCGTTGCCATTTCTAGGCCGTGGAAGGTTAATACAGAGCGAAGCAGACAGAGGGATATGTGAAATGTACGAATCAAGTCACACGGTGTGACACGTGTTTGTCAGAAATGACAGCAGGAGAAGCAGCAGCGAGAGCGCGACCTTTGCGTAGGTCCTGTACCTGTGTACCAAGGCGGAAAGAACGGTAGCCGCGACGCATCATTAGTGGGGGAATTCCTAATAAAACGGTGGCCTCGTTATTTCGTGCCCAACTCAGAGAAAGATGATTGATGACAGTTTGCTTTGTTTCGTGTATATATGTGTGTGTATTACGAACAAATCCTTCCGTGTTCAATCAAACCTTGATGCAATTACACGAATCAAGGACCCGCCGCTCAAGGCTCCAGTAATAAACAAATGGCTGAACAAGAGGACGCGACGTTTCGTGTTTATGGGTGTGAAAATCCATTTATCAGCCCAACCAACCCGAACGCGAACGCGTGCATGAGCGGGACGATCATTAGGGGGGGGCGGCCTAAAGTCCACATATTGACCTCTCGAGTGTTGGAGCGCTGCGTGTCTTTGCCCGGGACACGATCGTTTGTTAATCATTGACCGACCGGGTGCTCCAAAAACATGCCACTCTCAGGGCCCGTTTTCCCTGCGCTAATGAGCTTCGGCTCCCTCTAGCAGTGACGGAGCAGGCCGTTAGAGGATATCGTTTCCCGATCATTAGCGCAACAAACGCGCGCCCGGGCTGGCCGGCTGGCTTGCGCGCCGCTTACTTCCATTCTGTTTGTTTGTACGGTTTATTTTTCCATCTCATTTCGAGATTTGCCCGGAGAAGGGGGTAGCCTGCCGCGAGGTGGGTGCGAGAGCGAGAAAGACACAGCGAAGCGATTATTTATGCTCCGTTCTCTAATTTTGTATTATTTTTGTTTCATTTTCACATCGGTAATTTGAGTTACGACTTACACCACGAGGAGACCCTGGTGTTTGAGGGAGATGCGAAGAAGTTTTCGAAACCGGAGCGCTGTGGATGTTCGGAGGAGGTGGGAAGTTAATTAGAAAAACCGGGAATGTCCTTTCGGCTCCCGTAAATCGTTCGTTTCGCCTGTCGAAAGGAGGAGGAGGAGCGAGAAAAAAAACAGCCCACCTGAAAACTGTCGTACCAAATACAAATGAGACTAATTTCTAATACACCTCTCTCGTGTTGTCGCCCGGCACCTACCGTTGCCGGGGGTTACAAAACATTTCAGCAATAATTAATGACTTTTGCGAGCGTTTCTGGGTGGTGTGTTGGGGATGGGTGGTTTTGTGCAAGGCTGGCAAGAGCAAGAAGAAGACCGGATCGAACTGGTCTGCGCGCTGTGGGGCGTCGTGGAGTTTTGAACTCGAATGGAACCCGGAAGTTTCATTTGAAAAGTTCGCACTATACAGTGTGTGGCGTTGTTGTAATACGATTCACAGAAGAATATGCCTTATGCATAGTTTCAAAGCATCTTCGGAGGTCTGTGTTTTTTTTGTCCTTCCTCTGTACATCGCGAATTTAAATTCGTGAGTTTTGCTGCATGTGTGTGGTATGCAAATTTTCCACTTATTTGAAGACGCAAACATCACACTCACATATCAGGCTCACGTTTGTCAGGGCTGAAGATCTCCTAATTGCCTCAGCCCTCACGCGCCGCACCCAAATGAAGGCTGCCCAAGGGAGAAGAAGTACAAGGCACCGGGGGAATTAACACAAATAGTGTATCGGTGTGTGCGAAAAACCGAAGGAATGCGAGCAATCAAGGGAAGGAATTGTGTTTACGCAA
>KZ068003.1:35131-48511 GCA_002091845.1 Anopheles cracens
GAACGGCGAACGGCGAGGAGGGGGCGTGGGGCCGGACCGGATGTGACGGCATTCGAAACAGATGAGGAGCGCACGGAGCGCAAGAAGCCAGGAATCAGGTGCGCACCGGGGAACGCACATCGGTGGCTGTTATCTTGTTTACATTCCACTTTCGCTCGCCGGCCAGCAGACTGGCTGGATGGCGTGCAAAACGGCTAGATGGCTGTGTAATGAAAATCCTGACATTTTTCAACACCTACAACAATATCACTTCCGCTCCGTTAACCCGGCCGTCTCGTTCGGCCGCACCCGCAGCCGAGCAGCGCCGGCCGGGGGAGATCAAGAAAAAGTAATTACCATAATAAAAAGGAAAATTATTACCTTTCGCGGATGCACGCGGGCGTTCGCGAGCTCGACGTGGTAATTGAAGCCATTGCTGCTATCACCATAAATTCTAGTGGGGTTCCCCTCACCGGCGGACCGAAAAAATGCTCGGCTTCCGTTCCCGCTCCCGGTGTGGGGACGAGCGAGCGTTTTCGGCAGGGCGCCAGGAGCCAGGAGTTTAAGAATTTAACGACGGGGCCATTAGGAGCGCTATTGCCGTTCGAAAGACCATCGTTCAATTCTTAAGCTTATTCGACGGCGGTTTTTCGGCTTGTTTTTTGATAACTGCCGCTAAATAGTTACAAACCGATTTTTAATGCAAGCTTTCATTCTTCGATTTCACAAGTCTCAGGCACTAATTTCGGATGGCGTTTGACGTTCTAAGTGGTCATTTTCAAACACCTTTAATAGGGATTTTTAGATTTTTGGTTTGGGTTCGATGTTTTTAAAACTTAATTGAAGTTTTTCATTCAGTTGACGACCAATGAAGGAATGATCCAGCGTTTTCTTAATAAAATAGATGCAGGTTTTGATCTGTTCTTTTATACCTTCAACGTAAGAGACATACATGGTAGCTTATGTATTCACGTGTTTTAATAATCGCTTTATGTCTTCCTGATCGAAATACCGACGTACTGATCATGCCTGCCTCTAAGGTTTACGAAGCTACTAGGGAGAGATGATTCAGGGTGGGATTTTTACACCGGTGCTATCGTACGAAGTACTGCTGCCACTACACCCCCGGGCCTCACAACATAATTGTGCTTATTATATTACCCTACTTTTACCTAATTTGAGATTTTTGACGATCCTTCACGCAGAACTGAATATGGTTTCTAATATATGGAAAACAAACCGTTTGAATAAATAATCAAATTGCCTTCCGTCTGGCTGCTTCCGTCGTGCGTTCTAACTAGGTGCAAAATCAAACGCGCCTCTGAGCTGCTTTCCCTCGCGCTCGGGCGCAACACTGTTTGACGATTGTCATCGTTTAGTAGCTAAAATATACGATACCAATTCCGTGTCACCGGCACGGGCGGCCGGAGCCCGCTAATAAGGCGGGCGTACGTAAATTGTAGTGAAAACGCACCGGGAAGACCATAATTTTAATTAACAAGCATTTTGTCGCGGTGCTAAAGAGAGCATAAAAAATATGGATGCTCGGTCGCGGATGCGCCACCCTGCGCGAGTGGACTAGACATCGTGATGGCGACTAGAACCTATGGGAAACAGCTGCTGCCATAGATGGAGTGTGCATCCATGAATCATGTAGTCCTATTGGTGCCAAGGACAAGTCAGCACAACGCGATGAAAGAATAAATGGATGAATCTTAAATCAAGAAGACGAAAGATAATCGAAACAAAACAACAAAACGAGAATCACCGTTTCGATCCACAAAACACACACCTATTTATACACCTTAAATAAAATCAAACCCAAGACTCAAGATCTTGTCACACACGTTGGAAGAGTCAATTGCTTAATCGAGCCGAACCGAACCGTGCTGAGTAGGAATGAGGCTTTTAGGGTGCATTTTGGAAAGTGAAAATTGATGCTTCTGGTGCGATTACGGCACAAGAAACGGCTTTGCTTCCGAGCGGTGAACCTGATCCTCCACCACTAATAATCGGGCACTAATGATAATGATTTTATTGCCCAAGATATCTCCAACTTTGCCCGATTGCAGCCCCCGATCGGCAAAACCGTCGGCCCCGATCCGAGGGGTTTTGCTCAAATTTTAATTAAGGATGACCACACGGCAAGCACAGGCCGCAGGACGCAGGGACGCAGTTGTGCTTTCCCTCACGCCGAGCACGAGGAAAGGTGGCGAAAGTGTGAAGTGCGAAAGTTGCCCACCATTCGACGGAAACATGCTCATGTTTAAAAGATCTTTTAATGATTTTATGTTACCCAACAGGTTCTCCTCGAACGATTGCCTACGGCTGTAGCTACTACCTGCTACCTTCTGCACGGAAATGCTGTGGCACCTAGAATACGGAACTTTTTCCTCTCCTTACGCCCGGCGTGCCGGAGCCAGAAGAATGGGGAAAAACTTGCCCAAACGCCTCGAATGTAGGTGGTACACACATAATTTACGAAAACTATTTCACCTTACCGCCAGCGACCCCAAGGGTCAAAGTTTTAGGCTACTCTAAAAAGCACCGCAGCACTGAAAACGAGCCAGCGAATACGGTGTATAAACGAGGGAAAAAACTGAAATGCCTTTTTATTTGGTATTTAGTTAAGAATTCATTCCGATAAAGTTTTGATTTATGCATCAAATTTTATTTCCTCTCGGTGTATTTAATTTACCTAGTCTTTTTTTTTCCTAGGAGTGCGTGAATGTGGAAGCATTCCCGTACGACACCTTGCCATGGGCGCCGAATGCTTCGTAAGGTTGTGGTTTTTGTTTATCAGAATCAGGAAAACAATAGCAAATGATTAGGTTTCGAGTGAGATATATGGAGTTGTGTATTTGTTTTTTTTCCTTCAATCGAGCCATTTTGTTTGTATCGGAGTATTCCCTCACCACTTCGACTCATGTAACCTATCCACATCTTGTTTCAACACAAAGGGTAATACCAAGAGATTTACAATAGCAGTACAGAAACATCTCATACCTAATACTGAAGGCTGATAATGTTAAGGAGTAAAGTAACGACATCCGAAAAATGTTCGCTCATTCCACTGGAAGCGTTATGCATAGAGACACCAGGACAAACGTTACCACTGCTCATACAAAGCTGTTTGCATCACGATCATGCCTGCCGTCTTCATCAAACTCCGAATGCACTAAACGAAAACGAAATGGAAGCATAATTTAAATTTAAATATTAACTAGTTAACCCCATTTGATGTAAATCTTTCCCTTCACATTCACGAGCACACTGCAACACACCGAACGCGCTTCGCCCAGCAGAGTGCCGTGGCGTGGCGAAGAATGCAATACAGTAGCATATTTTATGCGATCCATGAACACCGAGCTAAGCGCAGAACCGAATCTCGGGAATTCAAGGCGATTGCCACACAGAAATTGTCTCAAATTTATCTCGGCTTCTGCTGCGGTGCCGTCGCACACACACACACGCACACATACACACATTCACCATGTTTGAACCGAAAAAGATCGTTTCGCTTCAAGAGGACAAAGTTTGTTCCAAACAATCAGTGTCTCTTGTTTCCGATGCAAGGGCACCACTTGGTAATAGGTAACTATCCCCTAGAAACCCCTCATCATCGCATCAAGCAAGCCATGAAATTTTGTACATGACGCTTTACAAAACCATTCCGCTGCCGGTCCGGTGTCTTTTCAATCTGTTTGGCATAACACGTTATGCAAACACGGCGTAATGTATCTGTGTAGCCAACAAATTATGTTGTAGGACAAAATTTAATGTCACTGTAGGTTCGCTTAAAGGAAGTGACTTAATGTATTTGGAATAGATTATAAGCAATAAACAAAAAAAATTCTAATAAAAATATTAACTTTAAATTAAATTTTTGTAGATGATAAATTCACAATATTGTTTGATAATCTTTCGCCCTGGTGTACCGAAAACGGTAAGTATGATTATTATTTTCACAACCCTTCGATAGTGTGCGTCGTAAATTTCTGCAGCATCACTGAAGCTTACCCAGAGTGTAATACGACACGCTTAAGATCGCAGAACAAGGTGTTTCCTTTCATGATTGAAACCCCTTAAGAAAACTTTCCGAACATGCCGCTCGAAACCAACTTTATGCCTTTTATGTTTTCCTGTCTTTACCACAAGAAATGTTTTTTTTTTATTTCGTTAAAGAATCTCATGATTTCACATTATTTGTTGTGCATGTTACACAATCTACGCCATACTCGTTCTGAAACTTTCAAGCGAAACAGTTCCTGAAGCATCAATAATCAGAACGAACGCGAAGTTTACTGTAAAAATGTCATTTTTACGAACCGCGCATACTATTATTTACGTCCCTCATCACGAAGGTTCAGGAAGTTGAATACTCAACTGCAGCTCGACAGATTCGAGCTCGAGAGAATGGTCACTTTGAGGTTGACAATAAGCAAATCGCATTCTTTCGCTGATTTTCTCGTTTCCACTTGTTCACTCAATCCGTTAATGAGTGTCTTTTTAATTCCATTAGCCTTGTAATAGCCGAGTCAAATTACAATGCACTCTTCACGGAGTCAAGACCAGGACCAGGCCATTTTTTGCCTGGTTATGAACTTACGAATTAGGATGTTAAAAGTTTTATCGATATGAACAGCCATGTTGTGGATAATATCGGAGTTTCTCCATTTCCCATCATCAGTTTCGTACTTTTGTCCAACCTTCTATTATGCTTCACAATGCTGCTTTATGTTCGCCATTCCACGGTTGCCCTTTTTATTGTCCATTCATGTATTCGATGATTATCTGAGGTCTCTGCGAATCGGTTACGATGATTGCTCGATGAAAGGAACAGTTCATCTTTTGATACAAGGTCTGTAGGTTACGAAGTTCAATGTACAGCAGTACAATGTTATAATAGTCGCAACGTGATTCTAAAAACGAACTTTTCCTCATGACAACTACATGCACGTCATGAATGGGATACACAGGGGCTTACAAACGTAGTGATAAAAGGAAAAACGAATGACCTATAAGTGGAACAATATTTGAAATCGACGTTTTTTCAACGGGCTAACCTGACGTATCCGCTTGCCATGCGAACACCGACCTTAGAAAAACACATTTTAAGATCGGGAAGAAACATTTTGTTATGGCATTTAGTTGCTTCGCTAGTTTCAATACGTATCAGCGGCTTCTCCTGTAGAGACTATTCACCTAAAGAAATCATAAATTAAAAATAAACAAAGCAGTCTTAAGACACCTGAAGTCTACTAAATTTCCAAACTATGACTTTGTGTACAATTTATTTTCGTTACATTTTACTGTTTAATTCTAGTTAAATATCCGAACTCAAGTACAAAAACAAACAATATACAACCAAATCATTCGCCTTGTTTTCACTAATGTACCGACCTATCTTATACAGTCTGTAACATAACTATACACCCACCTGTTTTTCGAGAATAAAACGAAAACTTGAAGAGATAAATGAAAATGATGTTCTACTAAGTTGTAGATAATTTTGAACGACTAACATAGCAAAAAATAAATTTTCCAACAGCTTTAGGTATTTTTATGTACCTTGCAAGTGTTAGATAAGCAATTCATATACATGGTTTAAAAGGTTCTCCACTAGTTATTCTGATAAAAGAAGTAGCATTAATATTTGCTGTTACTATTGATAAGAATCCGAAATTCCTTCGCGTATCTTTTAATACATACCATAGATTGCACCTGCCTACTTTAAGAACCATGTTGCACATTCTTATTTTAACGATCGAAAATCCTTTGTTATGTGTTAATGTTCTCCTGCGTTAGCAGGGAAATTATTTTTGCACTTATCTTAATCTTTTCGTAAGTTTAAAAGAGTTAGGTTAGAGATATTATTGTAAAGGGAGGCTTGATAGCATAATAATTTTATTAATGAAATCCAATGAATGAATAAACATATTCAGCAATCAATTCTAATCCCTCTTTGTTTTCTTGCGGTGAATTCCTTCTCAAAAAAAAGCTATGTTCATAATAATCTAAATAATTAACTAAAATAAGTTAGATCGTATTACGTTACGTAATATCAAAGTTAATGTTATGTAATTACGAAAGTAAAAGGGAAAAAGTAAGAAATTATGAAAGGAAGAGAGATTTTTCCCTATTGATATAAACAAATGTTGCATTAATTTTGTTTGATATCAGATCAGTTTGATAACAGATTCATGGTGTTGTGTCATATTCATACTAATTAACACAATTTGTATTGTCTCAAATTCTTAAACAGAATGAGCTATTGTCCCAAAATTAAATACATATTATCATGCCTTATGTAGCCATCTCATTTCAATGGATAGGGTACTAGGGGTGGTTGTCGGGGTGTAAAGTCATTAAGTTAAGTCATTAAGTTAAAAACAAACCATTGCATCATATTTTACATTTTTGTCTTCCAAACTGGCTTGTGCTATAAGAGTAACTATTCGTTAAATTTTAATAAATAAAACGAGTTGTCCCGTTTTATTGATAGTTTTCTAACTGATTCAATTCGTTTTTGTAAATCACTGTAACTAACTCAATCTACTATCTGAAAGAACGTATGTAAAAATCTTCATAATTATCACTCGCTGTCATTCGCAACGCTCACCGTCAGCTTTCCAACACCCAGTCGGAAAAAATGTCCAGAAATAAACAGCGAAACGTTTAAAAATAAAACTTTTCAAATGAATAAGCGTCTCGGTTGGGAATGCAGAAAGTTTCACTTTCACTTCATAACTCATCCGGTCCCTGTTCGCCGTGCAGTATTGGAACTTCACCGTAACATGAAATAAACAATCCCACCGACGCGCGGATGTCAGTCTCGGTCGAAAAGTATTTCAATCAAAAATTCGTCCCCGAAAAGCGAAATGTTCATAATAATCTAAATAATTAACTAAAATAAGTTAGATCGTATTACGTTACGTAATATCAAAGTTAATGTTATGTAATTACGAAAGTAAAAGGGAAAAAGTAAGAAATTATGAAAGGAAGAGAGATTTTTCCCTATTGATATAAACAAATGTTGAGAAATAAACAATCCCACCGACGCGCGGATGTCAGTCTCGGTCGAAAAGTATTTCAATCAAAAATTCGTCCCCGAAAAGCGAACCGGAAGAAAGTCGTCATGCTAATGAATGAAGAGATAAAACTCTTTCAGGTAGTCGGATGGCGCATGCCACCCTGGGTAATCATTGGCTGGCACCATCACCGGCGTTTCGCCGTGGAGCGACGTCGAAAAAACGATCTACAAAAACCCGTACTTTAAACTGCCGGTATGTGTCTTTCCTGCAGCCAGCATCAAGTATTGGAAAAGTTTGAAGTCAATGAGCACGAGTGAAAGAAAATTATCCATACAAACAGAAACTTCACAGAGATCGGCTTCCTTTCGGTGGATGTTTTGCAATAAAATACCTTTTCGGAAGAAAGTGAAACTTTTCACGCATTTAAAACGGCTGGAGCGCACTGAAGCGGCGATTATACAGTTACTTACGCATTCATTTGCGGAAAACAAAAGAATGTACGAATGGTGCAAAATTAAAAATGACAAACAGACGGTACGTTTGCTCCACGTGGAGGACCCTCGTTACGGTGCCAGGTTCGATATGGTTGTATTAGTTGGCAATTCAGGGGAAGCGGAAACCTAGGTGTAAGGTGCAGCATCCAAGCGTCCGCTTTCTGGAAGAGTAAATACATGAAGTGTCGTCAAGGCGACGCGTTCGCATGGAGTAGGCCCTCATGCTCCATGCTTACGGAATGGCAAGTAAGAGCGATGGTTGCGTTGATAATTGTGCAAGCGTTAACGTGTCGGCATGTCGAGGTATCCCAGGAAAAGGATGGCGCATATTTGACAGGAAGCCGAAATTCCTACCGGGAAGGAATGAGAAAGCCGGAAAAGATTTTACTGGCGAGCATCATACATTCACGAAACTCACCGGCCCAGAAAACTCGCCCGGGGGTGGGGTGGATACGGACGCCCATTCGGTTCTACATACGTCCCACGCCGCGTTTGCACCAAAACTGGCGGTGTATTGATGTTGTTACTAGCATTGGTATTGCCATGCAACCGTATGGGTGGTGAAGCGAAAAAAATAATGTTTTGATTCGATTAAAACGATAAGGTAGAATAATATCCACGGCCGCACCGTGCCGGAGCGAATCATGAATCATGGTGGGCGAGAAGGACCACTGCAAAAAGGCTGCCCCCGCCCATTTGGCCAGCCTATTTCGAGGCATATCACGTTTCCCGATTTTCGGTTGATTCAAATTTAATCCGGTTATGCCGGATCCGGTTGATGATCTGCTCGGCGATCGGGTACGGGCGTGCGGGTACGGGATGAGCAAATGAGGGAAGCACGGAATGCACGGGGATGTGGATTTGCGAGTGGATGCAAACGGCAACGGCGGGAAAAGGGCATAAAATAACAGCAAACCTCATCCTTACTTTGCGTGAGTAAATTTTATATTCACGGACAGCAGCGAACGGGGGGAAATGTTTTGATACGCAACTCGTGAAAAGCGGAACCTGAGCATGGTCGGAATGCCACGGGGCGGGCGTGCATGAGAAAATCTAGAGCGAAGGGGCTTATTCATTTCAATGAATCAGCGGACAGGTTTTTTTTATGCCACGGGGCGGGCGTGCATGAGAAAATCTAGAGCGAAGGGGCTTATTCATTTCAATGAATCAGCGGACAGGTTTTTTTTAACACCTCTGCTTTCCTAAAGCTTTTTAATGAAAATACTGAAATAGGAAGTTCTGAACATCCAGTACATTTTTTGTTTAAATTTGTCATAAAAATAAATTTCTCCAAAATTTACGCCAGCTGCAAGAATTCCAATGTAACTGAGAAGTTTTCATCATTGAAAGGTGTAAAGTACATTCCGAACGAGACTTTCCGTCTATTAGGTTATTCTCTATTCTCTCTAGAAATCTATTTGCGGTTATTGTTGGGAAACCATATAAATGTTTCCATTGACCTGGTAGTAGTCACTAGGTGTTGATACTAGATGATAACATGAGCGACTTCGAATAAGAGAGGAAGGTTTTAATACCGAAGAGATTCGTAATCGTTTTTTTAATGTGAGAAAACAGTAGAAAACAGAACGCCAATTTTAACGCTGCATCACGCTACTACGTCATTGCAAAACAAAAAAAAACACGTTTCGACTAGTCTTGGACTTCGTGAGTATTGTTTCGAAATAATTTCAGATAAAAAATGGTACACTTTTTATTACCAATACCATTATTGAATGGATATTTGATCCATTTCAAACCCAGAATCTTTTGTTTAAAGCATATACCAAGAATATACGTTTTGAATGTTGTAAAAGACCTTTCATAATGTTTCTATCTACCAGTGAACGAGGAAATCTATGTAGACAGTATTACTCCTGATCATCGGTTTTTTGTTGTACTGATGTCCGAATTTCGCTTATGAATGATTTGCTATCTTCTTGCAAATACAAACGAAACGATTGTGTTTATAAATTTAGTATTCATAAATTTACCTATCACTCCTATTAAAGACATACGTAGCTTGCCATATAAACTAGTATCGAATGAGCATAAGCAGCCTTTGTTAATCTGTTCCAAACTCGAAATATATTTCGCGAATCATCAAGATCGTTTTTGTTTGCAAAATTCAATCCGCCAAATTCATCCCGCTCTTATCGCTCACGCAACATAATCCGTAACAATAATATCAGCTAAGCTTGCAATGCCAAAAATGCAAATTTGTTTGCTATTTGTCTATACAAACTATGGCGTTCACTCACTTCCTGGGTCCCATTTTTGTAAGATACACAAACAACTCCTCCATAACGCATTGGCGCCCGCTCACACACCAACCATTCAAAATCGCAACCAATCACCAACCCATCCGCATATGGTACATTTGATCGGCGCTATTTCCATCCCGCCAGCAGTTCTGCCTCACGTGGGGGATCAACACGAGAGCGTTCGGCGTGAAGCGGTAAAAAGTGAAACAAACTAAAATAAAATATAATACCGGGGCCCGGGGCTGGCAAATTGTGCCAATAAAAATTCACCACCCCCAAAGACCCACTAGCCCCGAACGGGCGTAGTACGCATTAATGGATGTGCACGAAAAGAAAACGATGCACGTTCGCGTCCAAAAGTGAAACCTTCGAAATCCTTCGAAGAAATTGAATTTCCTTTCGAAAACATATTTCTTGCTTCCCCATCCGTGTGTGTGTGTGTGTGTATGTGTTGTTCGCCGCGTCACCCGGCGTCTCCCAGCCCGTGGTTAAAAGCCAACGCGCAACAACACAGCCAACCAGCCACCGAACGCAACCGCCGCCCGGGGCAATTTAGGAGCGATGCAGTTTAGTTCTGCACGTTCCACTCCGCGGCCACCCACGCTGAAATGCTTTTGGGTTTTGGGCTGGGAAGAAAAGATTTCCATGCTTGCTCGTACCCGGGATAGCGGCGGATGGATAGTGTACCAGCCTCCCCCTCCTCCGTTCTAAGCACATTCCCTCCATACATGGGATGCTGCCGAACGTTGGCTTTACTCTTAAAACCATGGAAATATAAAATAATATCTTAACATATGGGACGCCACGTTGTCTATTCAATACACAAAACGTCTTTACGTATTATTCTGCATATTGCTCCGATTGTCGTATGGAAATAACGCAAAAGAGCAAGAGCAAAGCAAACTGAGAAATGGAGAAAATGAATGTCTTAAGTCAGAAACATGCTCCAGCGTGTTGGGTCCTTCTGTTCCGTACCGTACGGCTGCCACGATTGGAGGGAACGAAGAGGCTTCTCCGGAAGCTGGAAAACACTACACACACATACACAGCAAGCCCGACACCTTCGGAAGGAAGAGTTAAGCACACAGCGACAAATCGTCGTCGGCTGCCGGATCCCGGCTCCGTACACACACCCGACCGCTCGGGGACAGCGCGTGTCTCGGGGAAAAAGAAAACGGACCCATCCACTTCCCAGCGCAACCCTCCCGCCTCACCCCTCCTTTCATAAATGCATCCCAAGGAAAGCGAGTCAACTATTTGGCAGCTCAAAAGAAATGAATGGAAAATTGAATAAAATTCAAATTTACAGTGAAAATATTTTCCCATACTAGCGGTTGCCCCCAATTTCGACCCTCGCAGACCAAATCGAAGAGGGCCGTGAAGATGCTGCCAGTCGGTTTCGTTTTCGTCATCGTAGTAGTCGCACTGGTACGCGAGTATGTTTTATTTTGTCCGTCGCGTTTATGCGCACATTCCGTTGGATGTGCTAGCCCTAAAAAAAAAACACTAAATTTGGTGTCCTTGGCGGGGTGCAGTGTGGTACGCGAGGTTTCGATTTTTACTAGCAGTTTATCGAGCTTTAACGCACGGGTGTTGTTGTGGTTATTTTGTGCTCGTTTTGTTCAATTATTGCTATTATTGGTCGCCTTTGAATGCCTCAATGCTGATGATGACACACGAATATGTATGTGTCTAATGTGCCGTTATTCTCACGACGATCCACAATTGATGCAGTTGAAGTGATTTCTAGCACCCTTCTAGCAGTGAGGACAATTGAAGACGGATTATGGGTTCCGAATTATGTCACCGATGAGAGACGTAGAAATGGAGAAAAACAACCTCGCACGCTGTCAAACTCCCAGCGTATTCTGCTGTCTCAACGGGATATCTTAACATCCTCCAATATGGAACCGTTTCGAAAAAAGATCCGTTTCCTCCTGAAAGAACTACAGAGAAACCAGGTTTTTATTGCTGCGATTATCATTGCACAAAACCTCTTTGCCGCATCGAAAGTGGGCACAATAAATCTTTCACGCTTGCGAGGAAATTAAAAGAGCCACTTATGTTTTTATTCCATTTATCATCGATTGTAAGTTTGATTTTTTATCGCGGTACTTTCCATTGTCCGGATTCGCACATGCTGCTATATCGCTTCCCTCGAGCCGCTGCTTAAGAGGTTTTTGTGAGCGGTTTACTTATTTTATCACTCCTCACCATAAACCGGCGAGGGACAGTAAGAAAACGGTACACAAAAAAGGCACACACATACACAAGCGTTCAGCCGCCAATAGGAGCAGCCCACCCGGGGGTACGGTTTGCAGACTCCTAACTTAAGCATTGGGTTAACATACACAAGCGTTCAGCCGCCAATAGGAGCAGCCCACCCGGGGGTACGGTTTGCAGACTCCTAACTTAAGCATTGGGTTATCCTCCGCTGCTCGCGCCATTTCGTTCACCCTTCGCTTGACCAGCTATCTACATGAGATAACGAAGCCATTCGGCAAGCATATCACGAACCGTCAAAAATAACCAACGCCACTAAAGTTGATACAATTTTAATTCGATTTCTTCCGACCCCATCCGAACCGGAGGGCCTGCGTTCGGTGGTCGTCTCACACTGCCGCACTACACGAGCTCACACCCGCAAACCACGGTTTAAGCACGGTGTTACGTTAGGATCAACACGGTGGTTCGCTCGGCCGCGTACTGTCGGACATCGGACGTGGGTGCAGCGGGAGTCTGTTTCACCTCCGCACAGGTTCGTGCTTGCCGGGGCCGGGATGGATCAAAGCGGCTATCCACCGGCGAACCTCCAGGATTTGTACACGGGAGGCGGAATAAACAGAACGATTTTCTAGTCTTTACACAAGCTCTCGACACACATACACACACAGCTCGACTTCGATGCAGCCCTAGAAACGGCTGTTTGGCCTTTCTTCTCGATCAAAAACGATTCCCCACGGACATGACACGACGACCAGAGCGGTACGCCAGTAGCTTACGCTGGAAGGAAAACTGTAAAGAGCAGAGGATGAAAAATAAAACCCTTACGAAGCAGCTATTGCTGAACTCTCCGAGCCGCATGCAACGCACATGTGGGGAGAAAAATCATGATTCTCGGTGGGATGTACCGAGCACGTCGGCCGGCCACTGGGTGTGACAGGCGGCAAGTGGGAAAGGTGGGAAGATTTTTCCTATCGACCCGTTCGAATCCACAGAATATGCGGGCGTGCTACCACCAGAGAATGCACAAAACCTGATTAGTTTAATTAATTCGTAATCGTATTAATGAACCAAAAGATTGGTGAATCTCGAATTTGACCATTTCAAAATGTTCGGTTTGCTGATGGGATTGTGGTTTTCGCTATGCAAGCGTCAAACCAAATCCCGCACCGACCGAAAGGGTTAGGTAATATTTTCTCTCAATACTAATTACTACGGTTGGCAATCCGGCGCAATAGCGCGTGTTTGGCTATTGGCTTCAAGGTAAACTACCGATCATCAAACATTCATAACTCACTTGTGAGCGGTTTACTTATTTTATCACTCTTCACCATAAACCGGCGAGGGACAGTAAGAAAACGGTACACAAAAAAGGCACACCCATACACA
>KZ068005.1:0-18150 GCA_002091845.1 Anopheles cracens
CGTCTGTCTCATGCCCGTCCGGCCGTCCGACGACGACGTGCTCGACCTTTCCCGCCACGGCACGGGTTGTTGACGGGCTGGCTTCGGGCACCGTGATCCCCAATAAAACCCACCCCCAATGCCCCACACAAATCAGGGCCAGCACACCAGGCGCATGTGTCTGTGCGCCAGTCGGAGTAATCCCTCCGCATCAACATCTTCATGACGAAAGTCCTCCTCCGCCGGCGTGTAAACGTGCTGCATTCGATGCATTCGGATGGGGTCTTCAGGCATGCATGTGCGAGTGCGTGCGCCGGTTGCATATTTTGCTTTGTGCTGCTCGGGCTCCGATGCGTTTTGCAATAGTAATATTCATTTACGACATGCGAGACTCGGTCCTTCGGGGCACGGCACGGTAGGAGAATTAATATCGAACCCGCCATAAAAAATGGGGAAAGGTTGGGCTTCGAGGCTTGATGGGGCATTTCGAACCGTTGTGAAACGCCACCATCGTTGAGAAGCCGTGGAAGTTGTGAAATGAGTTGATAATCGACGTTTCCAAGGGGTGTCGTACTACTCATAGTACAAATTTCACACTTTTATAGCAAATTTTATAGCACGAAAGTATAAAATTTAGTACAATTAGTAGTTTATCGTGTGTATTTTGTGTCTAATTCCTATTGGTTTGATGTCTGAGTGTCTTTCTGTATGTACTAAAGCAAAACATAAATCTTACTTCCTTTTTCTTCTATACAAACAGTGTTCAACGTATAATTAGTATAACTTAAGGCAATAATGCTTAAACATTCCTCAAACTCCTCAAACCTAGTGTACAGCTCCAGGTTCACTTCTACCTGAACACATTATTCCCAAACAAGCTCCCGGCCAAATTGAGAGCACCAAATCACTCAACAAACACGGTTTGTTGGCTAAAATATTCAATGTAATATTATTCCACTGTTGCCCATCATAATGCGGCTTGATACAGAAGAGCCTCCACCAACGGTCGTCAAGCCTACACGGTAATGAACTACTTCACCTCCCCGATATAAACCCCGTGCATATATTTATGCGCACTAATGCCCCGCAGCCAGCGTCAAATCAAAACATGTCGAAAACGAAAATAGCATTACAGGCGGCGGGCGCATTATTTTTCGGGTCGGCAGGGTACCGTGTACACAAAGCGGCCAGTAATAACTCCCGACACTTATACCCCCGAAGCGAGCCCCGTTCCCGAAGAATAATATGGCAAACATCGCTGCACGGTGCGTTGCGGTACGATGGCCGGCTTTTGCATACGATTAGCATAAATGTTCATAAACTGCGCTTAATGCGCTCAATCAAATCAAATCGTTATCAAGCCGCGTACGCCACTCGGTTAGGGTACTGTTTCAAGACGTCTGTCTCATGCCCGTCCGGCCGTCCGACGACGACGTGCTCGACCTTTCCCGCCACGGCACGGGTTGTTGACGGGCTGGCGAACTGGCGTAATGTTGTATGGAAGAAACTTTTCTCCAAAGTTATCACTTTCGGTCCACTTACTCAATGCACGATGTTCACTGACTTAACTCGCACCGTGAACTGCACGTCGCTTACATCCTTTTAGGTCTATTTATGCATGTATCGTCCAAAAAGGCAGTCAGGACTTTTACCCTTTTTGTCTCAAAAAAGGACCCACACAAACACAGCCAGGATGTTGAAGGAATCGCAAATGAGCGATGAGACACCTAAGCCTTAGAACACGATGACCGTAAGCATTCCTTGCCAAACTTTCTAAACATTGTTCTCAACACGAAAAGGGCCTTAATGACACACAAAAGGACTACTTTTCTTGCGTCATGTACCGCTGCTTGCATTGTTTCGCATTTCTCCTGGCTGCTTTCACTCCTGCGTTGGACGTGTTCGACGATGAACGACGAATTGGTTCGACCGAAAAAAGGTCCTCCGAAAGCCGAGTGCATTTCCGGTCCATTCATTGAACGCGCGGTTTGCAACGTTCGAGGACACACAAGTTGCACAAAAGATAACAATAGCAACTCTCTATGCAACGATGGCCACCGTCTAAAATCCATCATCGTGTACCCTTTTTTGTTGGTTAATTGGATAAAGACCGGGGCAGGTTGTCTTCTGGAGAGATCAATTCCTTTCTGCCCGGCCGGATTTAGAAAGTCACGTTCGGGGACGCACAAAAACCCTTTAGTTTCACCCGGATAGCTCCCGCTGCGTGCCTAATATTGTTAAACGCTGCCCGTGCAGGTTTGAGGTTTCGTTTTGCGATTGACTATTTCGCAATTGTTCGGGATAGTGGGTTACGCTCTAATCTTCACAAACGGCATCATAAAATCAACTGATCATAAATCTGCTCGGACGTGATAAACGTGACTTGGGTGCAATAGTTGCCAATCTTGGTGGCGATTTCCAGCACACGTGAGGCTCGAAATGGAGCACACTTTGGCACGGTGCGAATATTTGTACGTACCGATTCGATTTGTTAGCTTCGGAACTGGCGTAATGTTGTATGGAAGAAACTTTTCTCCAAAGTTATCACTTTCGGTCCACTTACTCAATGCACGATGTTCACTGACTTAACTCGCACCGTGAACTGCACGTCGCTTACATCCTTTTAGGTCTATTTATGCATGTATCGTCCAAAAAGGCAGTCAGGACTTTTACCCTTTTTGTCTCAAAAAAGGGCCCACACAAACACAGCCAGGATGTTGAAGGAATCGCAAATGAGCGATGAGACACCTAAGCCTTAGAACACGATGACCGTAAGCATTCCTTGCCAAACTTTCTAAACATTGTTCTCAACACGAAAAGGGCCTTAATGACACACAAAAGGACTACTTTTCTTGCGTCATGTACCGCTGCTTGCATTGTTTCGCATTTCTCCTGGCTGCTTTCACTCCTGCGTTGGACGTGTTCGACGATGAACGACGAATTGGTTCGACCGAAAAAAGGTCCTCCGAAAGCCGAGTGCATTTCCGGTCCATTCATTGAACGCGCGGTTTGCAACGTTCGAGGACACACAAGTTGCACAAAAGATAACAATAGCAACTCTCTATGCAACGATGGCCACCGTCTAAAATCCATCATCGTGTACCCTTTTTTGTTGGTTAATTGGATAAAGACCGGGGCAGGTTGTCTTCTGGAGAGATCAATTCCTTTCTGCCCGGCCGGATTTAGAAAGTCACGTTCGGGGACGCACAAAAACCCTTTAGTTTCACCCGGATAGCTCCCGCTGCGTGCCTAATATTGTTAAACGCTGCCCGTGCAGGTTTGAGGTTTCGTTTTGCGATCCTTCGCTGGTTCGGCGTTGTTCCTTTGAAACCGCCACCATGTGGCATGCATGATCGCGCGATTGATTACATTAAACGGCGAGGCTTCTGTCACCTTTGAGTATGTGTTTTGTTTGGGCAAGGTGGAATGAAGGTTGGGTGCATGGGAAAACTGTTAAGTAAGAAAGGTGAGGCATGGCTTAAAGTGTCAAAAAATGGTATTAAATTGTATAATCTCATACTTTGGTCTAATAGATAAATGATCTAACAACGTTTTAGCTATCTGGATAAATATTAGATACCAAATACATCAACTGGGATTACGATATTATTTTATTTGAGATAACAGTCTGTTTTGAGACTTCACTCAGTCCGCTGCATTCAAGGTTAATAGTCATTCGCAATTCAAAGACAGGTGGATACGGGATATTGTAGATCAAGAGGATTAATGTACTGATTGAACTATTATTGACTCTTGTCTCTTGTTGAAATTTTACAAAAGAATATAACTTCAACAAATTTCTTCTAAAATCGAACGGTGTTTACAAACTTAGTCTCTTGAAGCCACTCAACACTGACAACACACAGGAAATGATAGTTTCCAATGCAATAAATTCAGCTTCTCCGTCGAACTCGCTGGCCAGTCTTTCACAAACAATCGTGCCACGCAAAAAGTTTCGGTGCCGTTCGGTCACGCGAAGTGCAATTTGAATCAATTGCGCCTGCCATCGCGTGAGCACTGCGTTCGAGCTTTGAGCAATTTCTGGTGGTCCTGTCCTGTGAGGATTGAACAATTCGCGATGTTGATGGTTGTGCGCGCAGTGAATTCGCAATCTGCTCCTCGCCTCCGTGGGATTGTATAATTTTGCCTGTGTATGTGTCACCCGAAGCAGTATTGTTGTGTTATTGCGAGAAATGAAACTTTTGGGGTCCCTTTTTGTTGCACCGTGTTGATCACTCCGTGCTGGGTTTGACAGTTTCCATGCAGGCGGTTCAGTAGACGTCGAGAGCAGTTTCTCGTTTCCGAGAGAAAGAAAATTGTCTTCAGATTGCAATCACATTAAAAAAGAACGCAGGGTTGTATTAAACACACTTTCTGATGGTTCAGGAAAACTCAACACCACATCACATTATGTCGTCAGACCCCAACCCCTATATCTGGCCTCCAGCAGTGCAAAAGTTTGAAAGGTTGCCAGACGAGAGCCGCCAGACACGCTCGTGTAGCTCTTTAATCATCCCATATCGGATCGGTGAACCCACCGGATAAAGGCACGGGCATACGCACAGTTTTTTTGAATTTCTTTGCATCTCACTGTGGAGATAACGAAGTTGCCCCTAGAAGTGACGTGCGGCAAAGCGAGAGGAGCTTCAGGATCTCCGGGTGGTCAGAAACGAAAAAAACAACAACGAAAACAGCCCACCACTTTGTGTCGTCTTCGTGGCGAAAGAGAAAGTTTACGAGAGTTTTGACCTTGGTCTGCTTTCGTGTGTGTCTGTGTGTGCGTTGAATCGTTTAAAAGTGAGGTAAAATTCGCAAGTGGTTATCTTTTTGGGTTATCTAAAGACGGCAGGAGATAGGACGCTGTGTGAAAGTGATGACCGGCGCGACCCAAAGATAGGATCGAACATGCTTGCGATAAGGATGAAAACTTGATTAGTTCTGATCGGGATTAATGTACTGATTGAACTATTATTGACTCTTGTCTCTTGTTGAAATTTTACAAAAGAATATAACTTCAACAAATTTCTTCTAAAATCGAACGGTGTTTACAAACTTAGTCTCTTGAAGCCACTCAACACTGACAACACACAGGAAATGATAGTTTCCAATGCAATAAATTCAGCTTCTCCGTCGAACTCGCTGGCCAGTCTTTCACAAACAATCGTGCCACGCAAAAAGTTTCGGTGCCGTTCGGTCACGCGAAGTGCAATTTGAATCAATTGCGCCTGCCATCGCGTGAGCACTGCGTTCGAGCTTTGAGCAATTTCTGGTGGTCCTGTCCTGTGAGGATTGGACAATTCGCGATGTTGATGGTTGTGCGCGCAGTGAATTCGCAATCTGCTCCTCGCCTCCGTGGGATTGTATAATTTTGCCTGTGTATGTGTCACCCGAAGCAGTATTGTTGTGTTATTGCGAGAAATGAAACTTTTGGGGTCCCTTTTTGTTGCACCGAACATTGAAATGTGTCCAGAGAGAGTGATAATTGGACATCCAGAACGGCAGAAACAAACGCCTAATGAGGCTTATCGGAGACTCTCCTGCGTTGTTGGCGTGGTGCTAGCTGCGTCCAAAAATCAAAGACGAAACGAAATGGTCCGGAAAGTTCAGTGAACACAGACAAACCAGGGCACGTGCCACACATGACGGAACGCGGTGTGATTGGTGTGTCCGTCTGTACGATTCACCGTAAACGGAAAAACAAACGTAATCGAAAGACCCGAAAGTGATGATTAGGTCCCATTAGGAGCTGCTTGAGCAGAAGCTACCCGTACCCGATGGTGGAGCTACCTGTACAGAGAACCTGCGCCTCCGATGTTAACGTTGATGGCTTTTACGACCCGTTCTAGGTAACAGGGCGACCTTTTTATCGTGTTGATTCCTCCCGAGACGTTTCGCTCCGATTGATTGTTGTGTGACAACCATTATCGGTAGTGGTGCGTCATGTTTAAGCTGCTGTCAGAGGTTTAAGTGTCTTTTTATGTCCGTCAGTTATTAAGCCGCGTGGAAGTGGAAGTGTACCGGCAGACGGATGTGAGCTGAAAAAGGGAAATGCATCACAGGAATGTGGTGTCGAAACGGCTCGCAATACGACGCCGGCAAGTCTCTCTAACTCGACGCTGAAATATGCGAGGCCGAGCGTCGGTGGAGGTCGTCCGAACGTTGCGTTGCCCCAAGGATGCGTGTTTGTACGCCGCGGTTACTCCCGTTTTGAGTGGGAACGAACGGCAACGCCCGGACTCGACCAAAACCTAAACAATCGACCGCCAGCCCGTGGTAGGAAACGGATTTTGTTGTGCTCCAAAGCAACGCTACACATCGCCGGTCCGAGCGAAGGTGATGGAATTCGACGTGAAACTTATACCCAACCGGCGTGCTGGGTAGTGAGAAGATTTTGAAGTCGAAAAAAGGCGTCCCGGTCCGCCTGTTTCGCTTAAGCCGGAGGTGAGTCAGTGCGTACGGAATGTGCATTCTTCACGATAGAATGCTACGGAACGCGGCTGGATTATGAACTGGGTCAGAAGGTTATTGGGTGCTGCGGCCGCCTGATATTCGCTTATCGTAAGTGCAATATTTATGGAGAGCGTTAAGTTGCCGGTTGCACGAAAGACAGACGATTTCAGTTGTTGGTGGAACGTTGGAGAGCTATAGGAAAGAGATTGTCGTTTGACTTCAAACTTCTTTATTTACGTGTTGGTTGAGAAAGCGATATAATTAAAGAAGATGATCTTAATACAAATATCTCCTGAAGTAAAACATCAGAGTCTTACCTTTTGGTTTAAGTAAGTTTGAAAGAAGGAGAGGGACATTAGAATGTTACACATATGGATGTGTTTTTATGTTTTCACATCAACAAATAGTCCATAGTTTTGTGGTCTTGCGCTTCCGCAAAGAAGTTATATAGGAAAAGGACAAAATAAAATAAGCTATCTAAGTTGTACGTCTTCTGTCATGTATCGCCTTCGCACTTCCACAGAATCTCCAAAGAAAGTGGACTCAGAACTTCAGCCGAGCCGTCGTAGGCCGTTGCGCCTTCTCAATCGTGTGAAATAAAGAAAAGCAATAACAAAGCAGACACCACCATTCATGGCAGATTTCGCCCATTGGCACCACCAGGCCAGCCCGTTTGACCGCATTACCTGAGCGGACTTCCAAAAGCCGCCTCGAAACGAATCGATTGGCTCAAAAGTCACTCATTCACGTAACACACATTGCGCACGGGAGTGGCTAAAGCGTTAAATAATTCGCTTTCATGAAGTTGCGTTTATTTACGTGTGCCCATTTCTCTCACGTTCAGCGAGGCGAGGCAATGGTTCTAATGGCTTACTTTGCAGTTCGGGCTGGGTGGTGAGTGAGAGAAATGCGCAGAATCGCGGCACTCCACCGTCATCCACCGCCGTGATGTGCTCCGGCCGTAGGTTCCGATGAAGCGACAGAAGCTGCAGACAAGAGCAATATTCATTAATGGCACCGGCATTCCCACCACCACATGTCGGACCGAAAAACCGACGCCCGACGCCGGTCAGCGTAATCATAATTTCGTGCCATCTTGGGGATTACCGGTTCGAATTTCCCCCGCAGCGATTGCCTGCAGCGGCGACAAACAGAACAAAACAGAAAAAAACAAGGACACAAACGCTTGGGAAGCGTGGCGTACGTGGTGAACATTTATGCTAATCGTATGCAAAAGCCGGCCATCGTACCGCAACGCACCGTGCAGCGATGTTTGCCATATTATTCTTCACCAGCCCGTCAACAACCCGTGCCGTGGCGGGAAAGGTCGAGCACGTCGTCGTCGGACGGCCGGACGGGCATGAGACAGACGGAGGTCGGACGTGTCTTGAAACAGTACCCTAACCGAGTGGCGTACGCGGCTTGATAACGATTTGATTTGATTGAGCGCATTAAGCGCAGTTTAGCAGCTCTTCCTCCAGCGGGCAAGACAGCACGCGAAACAATTTAGCTGAGAGAACAACCTCCTTCCAGCGAAGGAACGCGTATGATGCACTCACTGTCGGTTGTAGACTATGATTTTCAGCAAAATGCTGAAACAAACCGCGTAGCAAAATGCGGTAGTGTGGGAAATATGCTGCGCTTATCATGGATTATGTTTTCAGTCGACGGTGCCATTCTCTCATATATGTGTGTGTGCCGTTCTACCAGTGTAATCCGGTTTGAGCCTGTTTGTTCAGCTACTGCAGAGCGTGCCCGGTAAAATCCAGATGTTCGACGTCGACGGTTTTTTTACTATTTATTTTGCGAAAGCAGGCCCGAGGAACGGCATTACCAATATAACATGGAGCTGAAATCAACAAAAATGGGTGAGCGAACGGTGACGTATGATGGTGGTGAGATTAATCTATAATGAGATTAATTTTCTGACGTCAAACAAGCCCTTCCGTTTAACGGAAAGTGGTATTATTTTTCCTTTTTTACAAAAAAAGTGCTTCTGTGCGAATCTATTTGGAAAATTAATACATACATCCAACAACGAATTTAACGTTTGTAACGTACTAAATACGAACATGATATATAAAACTCTACTACACTCAGAATCAAAAGAAACTAATAAACAATTCATAAAGAGTAAATCAAACAACATAAAAATAATGAGTGAACAAAGGAAAAAATGCCACTGAAGCTAATTAAACGTAAAAAAGTAGACTAGCTCCGAGATATTCATTGAGTTTATTCTGTGTTTATGATTTAATGTTTTTTTGTGATCTTCTGCTTTGCTTTTACCTTTTCCTGTTACTTTATCTAATGTCTTTACTTGTTTCCAAATTGTTAGTACATTTTTTGTATTTATTCTACAATTATTTTTTTCATTTATGTACTTAATTATTTCTATTCCAACGAGTAGCTTATAAAAAAGTTCTACGCTATTTCGAAATATAGATGGCAATTGAACATAAATTAACTGAACAGAACGACGCATTAAAATATTTATAGCAACATATCATTATCCGATTATCCCCATGCACTGGCAGCGCATCATCTCTAATCGTGGGCAATAAAGTTGCCCGCCGCTTATTGCTGCACAACCCCTTCGCCACCGAGCGCGCACTAGCACATTCCGGTAAGTCACGTTCCACGGGTTACAACCCTCGAAAACGCAAATAAAACTCCGACAAACGGATCACTCCCGATTCGATTCGATGTTCCCCTCCCGCTTCCTCCCCACAGTGCCTCGTACGGAAAAACAATGGCTACTCGGATGAGATGAGTGAAACAGAAGAGGTAGAAGGAGGAGAGAGAAAAAAAACAATACACTGTCCGAACAGCTATTTCCGCCCTTTTAGCTGCCTTGTCGCAGCCCGAGCGTACACATAAAATGCGTCGTTTTCTCGCCGCACGCGCCCCAAACCCACCCGAACCACGTGTTGCAAGCGAAAAGAACAAAACGGTTTCGCCATTGCATAATCAGGCGTACTAATTTACATTCTCGAGCGATCCGCATTTCCTCCGTTTCCCTTCGACGCGTAGCTGCTGCTAGTGGCCCTATTCTGCTCGCTACTGAACTGGGCTAATGGACTGCAGATGATCGAACCGAGGGAGTGAGAAGCCGAGACGACGAGATCGCGGACCAGAACACACGTATAGCCAACATAACCGGATCAAAACATCGGCAAATTGTCTCCCGCGCACAATGGGTAACGGAGTGGAATAAAGAAATTATTGAAACCGTTTAATTTGAACCTTTTACGATGTTTTTCTACAAACATCTGCGTAAAATCACTATATGCAACGGCGTATTTGTCTACTCAAATATTCTCTTGCTTTAGCTAATATCCATCACAAAGGACCATTCGATTGCCCAATGTGCTCTTAAGTTGCGGCTTCTCTCTCTATCTCTCCAACGACCCTCTTCCACTTGCGAATGGGAAAATCGCTAAACGGTCGTGTTAGATTCGAAGTTCGAACACATTCGACCTATAAACTATAAGAGCCGTTGCCCTTTTCCTCCCTCCACAGAGAGCCACTAAGCCGAGAACACGACAGGGCACAAGCTGGTTTTCTGGAAGAATTGATTTAGCTCCCTTGAGCCGGACGGGTAGAACAATTTACGATCTTCATTATTTCTATTCCAACGAGTAGCTTATAAAAAAGTTCTACGCTATTTCGAAATATAGATGGCAATTGAACATAAATTAACTTTCCTATGATATGATGATTTCCCTTGGCAGTGATTAATTCAACCCGTGTCTGAACCCATCTCTAACTGCGAAAAAATGCATTTTATTACTCACTTCAACCAATCAAACGATCGGTTCGGGGCGACGATGAGCGAAGCTGAACAGAACGACGCATTAAAATATTTATAGCAACATATCATTATCCGATTATCCCCATGCACTGGCAGCGCATCATCGCAATAAAGTTGCCCGCCGCTTATTGCTGCACAACCCCTTCGCCACCGAGCGCGCACTAGCACATTCCGGTAAGTCACGTTACCAGCCCGTCAACAACCCGTGCCGTGGCGGGAAAGGTCGAGCACGTCGTCGTCGGACGGCCGGACGGGCATGAGACAGACGGAGGTCGGACGTGTCTTGAAACAGTACCCTAACCGAGTGGCGTACGCGGCTTGATAACGATTTGATTTGATTGAGCGCATTAAGCGCAGTTTAGCAGCTCTTCCTCCAGCGGGCAAGACAGCACGCGAAACAATTTAGCTGAGAGAACAACCTCCTTCCAGCGAAGGAACGCGTATGATGCACTCACTGTCGGTTGTAGACTATGATTTTCAGCAAAATGCTGAAACAAACCGCGTAGCAAAATGCGGTAGTGTGGGAAATATGCTGCGCTTATCATGGATTATGTTTTCAGTCGACGGTGCCATTCTCTCATATATGTGTGTGTGCCGTTCTACCAGTGTAATCCGGTTTGAGCCTGTTTGTTCAGCTACTGCAGAGCGTGCCCGGTAAAATCCAGATGTTCGACGTCGACGGTTTTTTTACTATTTATTTTGCGAAAGCAGGCCCGAGGAACGGCATTACCAATATAACATGGAGCTGAAATCAACAAAAATGGGTGAGCGAACGGTGACGTATGATGGTGGTGAGATTAATCTATAATGAGATTAATTTTCTGACGTCAAACAAGCCCTTCCGTTTAACGGAAAGTGGTATTATTTTTCCTTTTTTACAAAAAAAGTGCTTCTGTGCGAATCTATTTGGAAAATTAATACATACATCCAACAACGAATTTAACGTTTGTAACGTACTAAATACGAACATGATATATAAAACTCTACTACACTCAGAATCAAAAGAAACTAATAAACAATTCATAAAGAGTAAATCAAACAACATAAAAATAATGAGTGAACAAAGGAAAAAATGCCACTGAAGCTAATTAAACGTAAAAAAGTAGACTAGCTCCGAGATATTCATTGAGTTTATTCTGTGTTTATGATTTAATGTTTTTTTGTGATCTTCTGCTTTGCTTTTACCTTTTCCTGTTACTTTATCTAATGTCTTTACTTGTTTCCAAATTGTTAGTACATTTTTTGTATTTATTCTACAATTATTTTTTTCATTTATGTACTTAATTATTTCTATTCCAACGAGTAGCTTATAAAAAAGTTCTACGCTATTTCGAAATATAGATGGCAATTGAACATAAATTAACTGAACAGAACGACGCATTAAAATATTTATAGCAACATATCATTATCCGATTATCCCCATGCACTGGCAGCGCATCATCTCTAATCGTGGGCAATAAAGTTGCCCGCCGCTTATTGCTGCACAACCCCTTCGCCACCGAGCGCGCACTAGCACATTCCGGTAAGTCACGTTCCACGGGTTACAACCCTCGAAAACGCAAATAAAACTCCGACAAACGGATCACTCCCGATTCGATTCGATGTTCCCCTCCCGCTTCCTCCCCACAGTGCCTCGTACGGAAAAACAATGGCTACTCGGATGAGATGAGTGAAACAGAAGAGGTAGAAGGAGGAGAGAGAAAAAAAACAATACACTGTCCGAACAGCTATTTCCGCCCTTTTAGCTGCCTTGTCGCAGCCCGAGCGTACACATAAAATGCGTCGTTTTCTCGCCGCACGCGCCCCAAACCCACCCGAACCACGTGTTGCAAGCGAAAAGAACAAAACGGTTTCGCCATTGCATAATCAGGCGTACTAATTTACATTCTCGAGCGATCCGCATTTCCTCCGTTTCCCTTCGACGCGTAGCTGCTGCTAGTGGCCCTATTCTGCTCGCTACTGAACTGGGCTAATGGACTGCAGATGATCGAACCGAGGGAGTGAGAAGCCGAGACGACGAGATCGCGGACCAGAACACACGTATAGCCAACATAACCGGATCAAAACATCGGCAAATTGTCTCCCGCGCACAATGGGTAACGGAGTGGAATAAAGAAATTATTGAAACCGTTTAATTTGAACCTTTTACGATGTTTTTCTACAAACATCTGCGTAAAATCACTATATGCAACGGCGTATTTGTCTACTCAAATATTCTCTTGCTTTAGCTAATATCCATCACAAAGGACCATTCGATTGCCCAATGTGCTCTTAAGTTGCGGCTTCTCTCTCTATCTCTCCAACGACCCTCTTCCACTTGCGAATGGGAAAATCGCTAAACGGTCGTGTTAGATTCGAAGTTCGAACACATTCGACCTATAAACTATAAGAGCCGTTGCCCT
This sequence comes from Anopheles cracens, assembly GCA_002091845.1. NCBI lineage: Eukaryota > Metazoa > Arthropoda > Insecta > Diptera > Culicidae > Anopheles > Anopheles cracens. The sequence continues at coordinate 12,646 of KZ068005.1, forward strand.
TTTCCTCCCTCCACAGAGAGCCACTAAGCCGAGAACACGACAGGGCACAAGCTGGTTTTCTGGAAGAATTGATTTAGCTCCCTTGAGCCGGACGGGTAGAACAATTTACGATCTTCAATTGATACGCGCTTTTTAATGGAACGCATGTTTCGTTCCAACCGCTGTGGACGTGTTTTCTGTTTTGCATTCTTCCAACCCGACCAACACACAAACACGAAAGTGCATTTTTTCGTCTATTGGTGCTAATGATCTGCTAAGAGAAATCACTCGCTGACGACTTTTCACAACACACTGTCAACTCGGGGCGAAGGTTCCGGGCAACGGGCACCGGGAAGGTCGGTGTGGAAAATTATTAGCCATAACAAACGGCCGCCGAGTTCTCGGTTCCACTATCCGGGAGTGCAATCTTTGCAACCGCGTTCGCCGAAGGGGAGGAGCGAAATGATGCAATTCCGGGTGCATTAGCGCGTTGGCTGTACATCCAGCCAGAGATGGATGTGGAAGAGTCCATCATTAACTTCGAGTGAGCGTATTTGTGTGTCGGCTATTAATTAACTTGTGGAGCTTGAAATGTTGGAACACTTCGTCCGATGCTATAAAGTTTGCAGTTTAATTGAATCGACTCCGATAGCGAACTGTAGTGGATAATTTTGCACGGATTTTGTGTACAATGTAGTGGGTCGGTTCAATAAAACAGAGATATCAAAGCATAATCCTTAAAATAATACTAGAATGTACTACCTATTGGAGTAAATTAAATTAAATTGTTGCCTACATAAAGAATCGTACATTGTGGCACTTTAGCAACGCACAGAGACAGGACAATAAATCGAGCGTTACTAACATATCTTGCTATAAATTTTTTGCAGAGTCCACTAGGCGACAACTTCCCGTGGATCAAGAATAAGAAAAATTCTTCATTTTATCTTGGAAAGGTATTGAAAAAGGTTTTTACATTAGCTGAAAGTAGATGAGTTGAAGCTTTCTTGATCATTTTGTTGCGATAAGTTTGTGTTATACCTAAGACACCAAGAATTCGGATGAAAATCGAATGAATGTTCGCCATAATCCCATCCAAAGTACACAACCCAACATAAAACTGCCAATTTATGCCATTCCGTTTCAGTAGCTCCATATCAATCTCTCGTTAATTGGTGCATCTTTCTTCCGGTCGCCTCTACTGATACTGATCGTTCGTACCGGAATAAAAAACGGCTTCATTAAGACCGATCCGACGATCGCTCGTATCGCTCGTCAAATCTCCGGGCATCGCATGCGAAAATCAACCCCGGTGGAAATTATAATTACACACCAACATTCAAGAATCCTGCCATGAAACGTCTTAATTAATCGTCACCGAGTGAGATGAGATGCACCTGAGCCGATAAAAGCGTTGGGAAATTTGTGAAAAGTAAAGCGGAAAGATAAATTATTCCCATCACAGGGCGTGTGGTGTAGTGTGCTAATAATGATTTTGTAGCCGTCTTCATGGGACAATTTCTCGCCGTTGGATTCACCTTTCACTCGGTACAGAGGAGGAGAGCAAAAAAAAAACGACCGACTAAAAGAACATCAAACGCACGACATGACATTCTCATCTGGCACGCGGAACGAGCGTTAAGCGAAATTTGAAACCCCGAACGTGGAAGCGAACGAAATGCTTCGACGACGGGCAGAAGAGAAGGCCACCACGTTCTGTTGCAGTTGTGGCGGTGGTGTTGAGTTTATGTTTGCTTTGTCCATTTCGCAAACCGACCGACCGACCGACGTGCATGAGAAAAGATTCCGTGGTCAGTGGCCAGCCAGTCAATGTTTTTTTTTCTTCTGCAACTGCGTGTGGTTTTTCGGACGCAAAAACCTGCCCCAAAACATCACATGAGGTTCTCATGAGAAGATTCGAAGACGTTTCACTGTCATTAGCATGACATTGGCATTGGACGCCGGGTGTTACAGTGAGCCAAGTGTTTCGAAATTCGTTTGGACGGATAATAGGATCTATAGTTAGGTAGCATTTGAATCTCTTTCTTAAAACAGGCATTATTTCAAGACGTCTGAACGCTTTTAGCAAGAACTCATCCATAAGATCTATGCATGGCATTTCTAACATCTTTCACCACCAAAACAAGAGCGTTTTTTGTTGTCTCAAACACATGCTGGAAGTGGCTTGTTTCAAAACGCCAACACTAATCCACATTGGTGCTAACTTCCCATTTGACCTGGGAACATCAGTTTATGACCTCCAATAACTTTCCCCCCGGACAGCGCGACATCATCATGTTCCGATGTGTGTTTTCTATCCCGATGTGATGTTAACTCTTTTCTGACTTAACATCATGTTCTTGTCATCTTGTCCCCCTCTCCGGTGGAGCTGTGGAATATGTCACTCACTGGGCCGGGGAAGAGTTGTCGATCCGTTTTCGTTACAAAATACATCGGAGATCTCATGCCTCACGCTTCGGCTGGTCACACAAACAAATATAATCGCTTTACAACGCTGGCAGCAAAACCACCATCGGACAGCTTTCCCTTGCGCTGTAGTACACCGTACGATTATGTTTTCCATTTATCATAGTTCTCGTACCACACCGGACATGGCGTTGTACGTACGTAGCTTCTCACCAACTCGTGCCGAACGTTGCCGACGTCAGGTAGTCGCAGTGTCAGATTCACAAAACGTTCTCAAGAGCATCGAGCAGCGTCTGACACTCCAGAAATTGCCAGAACACGGTGGAGTCCGATTTCGGCGAAATAACAGTTTTGCCCAAACCACGAATCCAACTGTTGCTCCAGTCCGTGATGTCCGGACTCGGCACCGACGGCAATCCTTGAGGTCTGGGCCCGCGGTGCGTGGGCACGTGGGGAAGTACGTGATGCGAAATTAATTGAACAATTCATTCCAAGGCGAGCAATTCAGCGGCTGGTGAACCCCTGGGTGGTGTGATTAAAAATTCCACCGAAAAGCCTTGGTGAACTATTTGCAGCTTCGCGCGAAATTGTTGATCAGATTGCTGTTGACAGCTTTCTTGAAGATTGAAGATATTTAGCTTCTGTCTTGTGTCAAAATGTTTCAATTTTAATGTCCTTGTTTTGAAAATTGTATGTGTTTGCATTCTCATAGCACCTTTAGTACATTGTTTTTATCACAGAGGGCGCTCAGCAAATTAACTTTGACACATTTAGGATTATAGCGATTGATATATTGGAAACAATTTATGGTGCTTTGAAGTTCTGAAACTAATAAGTTTTGGTTCAAACTTTTACTTTTATTATTAATTGTTCATATTGTCAAATGTAATAGTATTTGGACAGCAAATACTAAATATTGTACTAAGCGTTTAAAAACTCTTTTGCAAATTTGTTTTTTGTTCAGGTCATTATTTGCATGTACCTCCAATTACATAAACCACAGTCATTATCGTAAACGTTCAGACACTGACCAATTGGCCGTATCATGAGCAGTTCTGTTCGATTTAACGCTCCGAGGCAACCTCAGATCAAATCACGACACGCTGCTTGTTCCAACGGAGACCTTAACCGATACCGATGGAATGCGTCGACAAAAAAGGTACTTCCAAATGCCATGTAAAATCACCCAAATAATAAAACTGTACGCCGCGTTAATCTGCATGATCGCCCGGTACACTCCGGTAATGGTAGAAAGAAATTACAATCATCATCCTGTGCCTGTGCGCGAGAGCAGCGCGAAGACGGTAACTACTTCAGCGCTGAACAACCGAAACGGATGGCTTTTTTCGGACAGTTTTTGGAGGGAGCGCCCTAAAGCAACAGCACGTAATGATGGTCCTTCACGGAAACCGAACCGTTTAACTGGGGTTGAGCTTCGGCAGGATGATTGAATATGATGCATCAATTCTTGCAGCAGGAAGAAAAATAAAGCACAACACATAGCAGCGAGTCAAAACATAGGAGCGCACGAAAGAATGCACGTAACGAATTACATAATGATAGGGGGTTTTCTCACCTCGCGTGGCCTCTCTCACACTCGTGTAATGTCGAGAGGTACACTGGAAAGCCTGACGTGGGGAACAGAGCATGGCTACCCGGGAGGAGGAGAAAGGATGTTAAAATAATAAATACATTCGTCAGACGCTGCTCGATGCTCTTGAGAACGTTTTGTGAATCTGACACTGCGACTACCTGACGTCGGCAACGTTCGGCACGAGTTGGTGAGAAGCTACGTACGTACAACGCCATGTCCGGTGTGGTACGAGAACTATGATAAATGGAAAACATAATCGTACGGTGTACTACAGCGCAAGGGAAAGCTGTCCGACATAAGGCGCCGACTTTACGACAAAGGAACAACCACATAAAAGCGGTCCATTTCGAGCCATTCCAGGACGCTGCACAAAGTGGCCGGCTGTCCGGTCACACCGGTCACACTCTCCGTGGACGCAGCCTCACAGCAGCAGGGTGCCTCCGGGTGAGTTACTCACTTGTCGTCGCAACACAATTGCACACCGCGGTATTAATATTTATTTTACGCCGCACAACGGCACCGATCACCTTTATAAGGATGATGCCGCGTAATTAACGCACCCGGAGTTTCTTTTTCCGGTGCGCACGACCATTCGGCGGCAGAGGAGACGTGCGTGCCGAGTTCCTGTTTCGGCGCGCGATACCTTTCGCGCGACCTTCACTGCAGGTTGAAAGGTCAGCACTTTCCAGGCGCGCGAGTCGATGCATCGGGATTTATATTAATGAGTCGATGCAAATGCTGATGGATGGTGCGTTTAATGTAATTTAACGTGCTGGATGTGGCGTTTTATGTTTAGCACGTGCTTTCGCCCCCTCCACGAGGAAGTGGGATGATGAAGCGATCGTGCGTAATGATTTCATTGCCCGCCCGATTGTCATCTCACATTTCTTCTCATTTCCTTCCTTTCCAACTGTCACATCAACAACCTTATTGTTCAGTGATTTTATCCATTTTTCAATTATCGTTAAAGCAGTGCTCCGTTATGGCATGTTTTGGTTCTTTTTTTGCTACGCCGGCGGTTTTGCGTTACCATTACTTTCGGGCTGTGTGCCAACAATCATCATCTTGAAGCAATCAGAGCGGAAAATCAATCTTTCGTCGCCAACATTTTGGATTTTGGCAATGCTCTACGCCGGGGTTTGGCTTCTCGCGCAGGAATCAAGCAGATACTTTTATGTGCCGTTTTCTTTCGAAGCGTTCGAGTTGGACGTCGCGTATTCCGAATTCATCACAGTTCGTTGACAACGATAATGAATGGAGCTTCTAATCGGAGCGGATTGTTTGTGTACGAGCGATTTGGCTCTTCAATGGGTTTGTTTATACTGGATGAATGGGAAAATAGAAGCGCGTTTTTCGCTCAGATGTCCAATCTTTTGGTTGCTTTTTTATCGTTAGAAGTATGTGTAAGGTATGGACTCTCAATTATCTTCCCAAACATTGCTTGAAATGATATCAACTTTGTAAGACATAGCTACTGATATGGATGAAAAACAGCTTGTAAAAAG
>KZ068005.1:18160-60256 GCA_002091845.1 Anopheles cracens
CAACCCACTTTTTTATTGACCTTATAACGAATTTTGATACTGATCTAATCAACATTTCAAGCTAACTAGTTCTAATTGCTACTTGCAACTAGTTCAGCACATGATCTTCAGGATTTCAGCAATTAACTATAAACTTCATACCAGAAATCGATCGGAAACAACTTCGCCGATTGCAGTTCCGAAGCACTGTTTCACTTTATCTTCCCTGCCCGGCTCGATCGAACGTGATTGACAGGAGCAACGACCGACCCACCGAGCACCGCTCGATGATCTTCCAAAATTTCCTGAAAAAAGCGAACCTTTCATGCTCTCACCACGCGTGCGAAAGGAAGCGAGCCTAATGGGAAGGTGTGTTTGGAAAAGTAAAATTGAAAGAAAAAAATCCCGCCCCAGATGAGCCCTTTGTCGGCGCTCACGATTTGCGCACCATGACGAGGCAGTTCGAGGTGGGTTGTTTTAATAGAGCGCTTAAGTTTTCTTCCCGCACACACCCGACACAGGCAGGAACATATTGAAGCGATTACTTAAAAAAAATCAACCAGACACGTGTGCACCATGTGACGGATATTGATCGTGCAGGAGAGCCTTATTTGGGGCTGGCTAAATTATACACACACATTTGTACGACATATTTTTCGCTCTAGTTCATCGCATTCCAGCGCCAACTTCATCCATCAACGCCTGGGACTCGAGACGAGACACATGGGATAATTTATGCACACACCGGGCACCGGAACCATTTTTTATCACCTTGGAACGGAATGGATGTTCTATTGCAAGAACCTTCCGGACAGGCTATTGTCACCGAGGCCACCGAGTGATTTTTTATCACCTTGGAACGGAATGGATGTTCTATTGCAAGAACCTTCCGGACAGGCTATTGTCACCGAGGCCACCGAGTGATACATTATCCCTCTCAGAACCATCATTATCGTGCTCATCATCGTTCAATTACGAATTGCCGTCACTGGGTCAAACTTGGCGCTCCGTGGAGTGGATCGGTCTTGGAAGATCTGCCTCCGCACACACGATCGCACACACCTGACCTTCGCGTGTGTCCTTTGAGCGCGCGTCAGCGAACACGTGCGTCAGCTGCCGTGAGGCACGCGGGCTTGCCAAGTCCATCATCACGACTGCGAGCTCATAAATCAATCCCGGCGAAACCCTTTGGATGTCGGGTGTACTTAATCTTCGCGTTCGGTTCTAAGTAAAAGGGGATCCCGGGATGCTTGTGGAAATCGTGCCCGCTCGCGAAGCGCTTGTGCGTCAGGGCTGTCGGAAAATGACAGGAACACTTGGACACAGTCGTTATTCTCTGCTTTTGATTGTAAATTCTCAACACTTGTCACCCAAAAAAGGGGTTTCCGGTGTATTTTTGTGGGTAGCAGAGAATTACGTCTGTTCGACCGTTTGGCGTACGCCCACCGCAAGTGGGATATAAATAAATGGAAAGATGGATCTGGTTAAAGAAATAGACTGTTCTCAAAAGGTTGTTCTTGGAGAAGTATTGGGATATGATAAACTAAAATAGGAACTAAAAACAGAATAAATACTTCCGAGGTTTCTCTCTTATAACTCAATTGATACTTATGGAACGTAACAACAGTTCTTAAGCTTAAGTTGGAAATAAATATTTCATAACGGGTGCATTGTTTCCTGACTGATAAATAAACAAACTGTGAATGTTGAAATAGGTTGTACTGTGTGGAAATCTTCCCTTCTAGCTCAAGGGCATCCAAATCGTAGCAAAACGGGAAAACATGTTTCATGAATGAATCTGACTATTGCCGCACCACGCACTTGGCAAACGCGAGACAGGAAGGAACGCTGCCAAGTGAAGTGACAACCAAACTGTGCAGCGTGTGGTCCCAGCGCACGAAATATTCATTCATACGGCACCCAAACCCGCCACATTTTCACCTGGGACGTGAGTTTGACAATTTTGTGCACATCATCAGCAGCTGTGCCGGCCGGCCGGTAAAAGCGAACGGATCCAATGATGGATCGCTCTCTTCGCTGGTGTTCTGCTGCCGTTGTGTAGCAATATCCTCCGAGCAGCAGTATCCCTAGATTTGCTTTCGATTACCCCAAAAAGAAACCCTTTGAAACGACGACTCTCAGCGCGCGAGGTTTCATTGAAAAGATCTCCCTGTCCGCCTTCAGGCAGGGCAGGTCGCGGGAAAACGTTTCCACCGCAGATGTCTCGATGCGCGGCGGATGACTAAGATAAATACAAACGCTTCGTTTTTCGTGTGTTTTGTGTTGCTTCTGCTCCCGGCATCCGCGTGAAGGTAACGGCGCGTAAACACATTCGCGAAGGACATAACAATGTGTGGACAAGAATCACTTAAAGAACGCAGAACAAAAAAAAAACCACTCTCCATCCGTCCCGCGGGAACCCGGAGCAAAAGAAAACAAAGCAACAAAAATCCCATCTCTAACGAACTGCCGCGACCTATCCAACGCGTGTGGAAATTACCACCGTTTGTCCACTGACCACTTCAAGCACGAAGTCGGCCGGTCGGTGGTGCAGCAGGCCGTCGTTGTTTTGTTGTTGTTGTTGTTATAAAATCTTCGGATTACCGCGTCACATCGTCACATCGCCTTCCAACGGGCCGTTGGCCGGAAACAGACGCATTTTAATGATAATGCATCGATTATCGGCCGGCTTTACAAGTGCGAATGGGTGTTGTACTGTGCCGGCTGAACGTCGGTTGGGAAGTAAGTGCCACTATGGGTATGTAGGGTGGTCAAACAGATGGTACTGTATGCATTTATATATAACTAAAACTTGAATGTTTTAAGAACTTTGATGAGGTATATCATTTAAGTATATTTTCGTTTAAGATATCTTTATAGCGCGATTTTCAAAAGCTTTTAGCCGAAATTTGAAGAAACATCTCCATATACTTCAAATTAAAATCCCAATTGTTCCAGCCGATCGAAGCACCGAGACCCATCCAAATCATCGCCATCGTCGTCGGCTGCGATAATGGATAATTTATCTCGTTTGCATTGTGTGTTGCCTGTCGAGGGTGAAGAAGGTGACCTGATAGCACGGTTCAACGTGGAGATGGTTTCACCCGACAGCACACGGTCGCAATATTACCAGCGCACGGCACAACTTCACCAATCTACCGGCCTGGACCCCGGTCACCATCCAAACCCCACCAGAAGTGAGCAGGATGTGCTGTGCTCTGCAATGTACTCCGCCTGCGATATCCGCCCGGGATCGGCTGCCTTACATGCACACGAACCGAAACAGTTCCCCGAGGGCAGTTCGGATTCGATGTCGGATGCTGCGACGCTTGGCGTTGCGGAGACCGTGGAGCAGGATATTTAATTACAATTCAATTTATGTGCAATCCTTTGGGTGTAAAGAAGGGGACGAACGGTGAGCTCCAATACGAGCACTAGATACGGAGCGCCCGGGAACGGGTTGATACGATTTTTAATTGTTCAATTCCGTGACATCGGTGCGATAATGTGCCCCGATACTTCAGGTCTCCTTCGGGCTTCAGGCTGTGTGCGCTGACTTGTAACATGTCCATTAAATTTAAATCCGTCGATGCTCCGCACGCCGTGGGGGAACACTCCATCGGTTCCGTTGGCGATGGACGCACTCGTCCGGCGTAATATCCTTGCCCGAAGGGATGGGAGGCCGATTGGTTTGATGTGATGATAGAGCGTTGAGAGCAAATAGCACAATCTCGTGCAGCCTCTGGGTAGATGGGCACATGGGCGAAGGCAAACATTGATACGATCTGGAAACTTCCCATGCGCGCTGCTTGCTGGAGGATTTCATACAGTTGGGAATGACGCGATTCAAGTAGTTGAAATATTTGTGACCAATGTAATTACTTTTACAAGACTGCTATAAAAGATGTTCTGAAGATTAAGCAAGATTGTGTGCTTCTTTTTGATAGCGTAAATATCTTGTTTTTCAACTTTAATTCAAATTAACATAAAACAGGACTCGAACTCGTTATAAACGGCGTATAAGCCGCAAGGCGTCTTCAACTCCTCAACTCCTATTGTTATGGTTTGATAAGCATCACAACCTAACCAAACCCAACGTGAGAAGCGAAACTGCTGGCATTATGGCACTATGCCACTCGCTATGTTAATTAATTGCCACAACTAGCATCCATAAAAAAACTCACGTTAATTAAAAATTTAAATTGATAAAGAACAATTTCATAATTTTCCACAACTGGCTCCTCACGCTCCAGCATCAAATTGTTTGCACTTTGTTGCCGTAATGCCCGTCCGGGCGAGGCCGATGGACAATCCTTTGCTGTTCCTGTTAGAGAGTGTGTGTGTGCGTTTTTTTGTGACGTTGCTCATTTGCGCTCGTGCCGGTGAATGATAAAAGCTGACTTGCGTCCGGCGGCATGTGTTTGCGTTCCCAGGGCTGGCTTTAGCTGGCACTGGAGAGTCCTGGCCAGTGGAGCAACCGAGCAGGATATGTAAATTGTGCCAGGGCGGTGTATAAACTTGTCCGCAATCAGAACTCCACGCTGGTTCCGCTGGCGTCGGAGGCGACGCTTTATCTGTGCGCTTTCGCACGGTGATGGTGATTGTAATAATGGAATTTAATAACGGAAAAAAGCGTGCTAACGAACACGCTGGGATTCGTTACAGCTGGTTTGGGGTTTTTAGTTGGTGGTGAAGTGGATGAAGTTAGCAGAAATTGAAAGGATTGATATTATTATTTGACGTGGTCTGCTGTGGAGCTCACGTCTAGACTAGTAGACCCCCGACCATTATGATAACATGATGCGTCAGTTCTTCTGCTCGTTGGGCTCCAGGCTTTCTTCATCTTTTTCCTAGTCTAGTTTTACATTTAATTTTATGAGTATTGAGGTTCAATCTCGATATCTAATATCCGGAAGTACAGAATTCAACATTCAAACTTGCCGTCACATTCCCTATAGATCTCAATACAAACACATCAATCAAACTCGTCATATTAGGATCACTTCAGATCGATATCTCGCTGTACTCCTTTCCAAAAGAGATCTATCGTATATCTGCACTCCCTCCTGTTCAACGAAATAATAGAACTGATTTCCAAGGTCGACCACGGTAACAAAACGCTAGGTCATTATCTACCGGCGCAACTTACAAGAACGTCTCGTGCGACTTGCCATCGGTCCGGCAGTCCTCGCGACAAGAAGTACGCACTGCAGTCTAGAGCGCCGGCGTGCTGGAAGGCGAACCAGCCCCAGACGCATCTCACGCAATCGGGGCCAACAGCAACAACATTTTATTCATAACATTTCTTGATATTTTTCAAGCTCCACTAATTCCAGGGCACAGACTGTTTTTTTTTCTACTTGAAATTAACTACAGTACCTATGAAGATATCGCAAGATACCGGTCTGAGATTGCCGTTAAATCAATATCCACAGAACGAACTTATCACACCGATGTCAACAGTCTTTACTGATAACAGCCAATTCATTTCAGTCGGAACTCACTCCGACCTGGGTTAAGTTATCGGTTATTGACTGTACCGGTGGGTCTAATGGGACAAGCTTATCTTCGTACCTGCACCGGAACGTGTTTGCGTCCCGGTGAGATTAGGATCTAATGAGCTTAATGTGCCGCGACATCAAATTACGATGTTCACACTGTCTAGGTGATCATCTCCAATCCCCCGGAATGAGGACGGGAGCCTCGGCAAAGCCGCACCTTCATGTCACACTCGTGTGATTCTCACCATCATCCACAGGCAGAACGATCGTCGATCGATCAGAAGCAAAGCCGGTTCAGAAAAGCCTGTTTTATTGACATTTAACTCAAGGGAACGAGAATACGAGAAGTGTGATCTTTGCGGTGAGCCTAGCGAAGATGATCAGCTGACATCGAAAGACCGTTCGCAGCCAGGTAGTACGATATCCTAGAGCCAATCATTTTGTAGGATGATTGTGATCGGGTCTGGGTTTGTGACTGCTTATGTCCAACGCTATCTTTACAACAATGTATCGGAAATGGAAGAGACATAGAGATTAGTTCCGAATGTTTACTGTGAGCCGGGATGATAATCTGGAGATGTTTATTGGAACATGATCAGACGACAGGCTAGATAGAGGATCAAACTTGGTCACACTCGACTATCAATGTGACTTGGTTTACACGGTTAGGTTCCAGCTACATCACCAATCTTCGCACGGCTTCCTGAGTAGCCGTTCCCATGCATACAACACCATTAAGCCTATTTCTGTCAATTCGCATTCGAACACACTAGTTCGACCAAAAGAGGTATCTTAATTTTATCCAAACCTTTAGACGTGATTATGTCAGGATTGGGATTCGATTGACCTTTAGATACGAAGAATAAGGATGATAAAGAAGAAATCTTGAACTTTCAATGCAAGTAAATTGACTTAACCAATTAAAACGTTTCTATAAATCATAGCTAATGCGAACTTTACTGTCATTTAAAATTCGTGACTATAAAACAGCCTTCCATTTCGAAAAGCGCTGTGCAAAAGTCAGCCGGTTTAGTGTAAAAACTGTCTCCGAGTGACAACGACAGCAAGGGTAACCTCAAGCGGGCCCATCCATGCCAAGCTCGACATGTTTGCTGAACAAAATGAAACGAAAATGTAAACAAGCTGCTACGCGTCTGGCTCAGCACTGCCGCTAGTAATGCACCTCGATGCACCTCGCGTTTTACTTGCGCACACACACACACCCTTCAAGAGTGCATAAGTAGGGCCACGTGCATCACCGAGAGAATAGCCGTGGCAAACGGAAAGCCCTCAAAAAGCCAACGTGTTGGTGATCACGATCAATCCAGCTGGTCTCGGTAATCGATCACCTTCTCGTCCTCGAGCCTCCCTGGGGGTGAAACTTCTTCATCACTCGAAACGAAAGTGATCTGCGTGTATTGGTGCGAGCCTTCCCCACTCATAAGCCACCTGTTAGTTCGATCCGAGTATGTTTGTGTGTGTGTGCTTGCTTTTTTGTTCTTTTCGTACCTTTCATTCACCGTACTTTGCCGCGCGAACATATCGCGAACTGGCGTGACTGTAGGGCCCACTTGGTAAGCTTTACTGCAGCGTTTGCTGTAGCTGCTGCTGCAAGCGAACAACAGAGGCAATGAGATTTATTTTCGTTCGTAAAACACCGGCCCGCTAAATGTTAACCTGTTTTCAAACAAGTTTCAGGCGGATTCTTCGCCACCATCCGCGATTCCGCGATCGATTGAAGCCACTACGAGCGACTACAAACACACCAACAAAAACGGACGAAAAAGACTGAAGCAAACTCGTTTTAACGCGCGCGCGAGAAACGAGATCGATGCGATCTCGTGGCAGCACGCGCTAATGGTGGTGGTGGTTGCGTGTGGCAAATATTTCATTTGACACGTCGTGCCATCATCCTCCCCGACCGCACTGTCAAGGGAGACGGTCGTGCCCGAGGGACGGCCGCCGGGCGCACGCCCCGTCGGCCCGAGGTTACGGGTGCAAGTGCAACCGCATCAATTCGCGCACTAGAACACACGCACCGAATGTAGTTCACGTTGGCTGTCGTTGAGGGTGTGCGCCTTTTTTTCTCGCTATTATTTTTCTACCCCGTCGGAGAGCGCACTTGGCGGCGTCAAGTATATTACCTTCATTGTTTCGAATGAATGCAATTAATTAACATGCACTTCATTTGCCTTGTGCGGCTGCGATTGGGGTGGCAGCAGTTGGGATGAAGGATTGAAATTGAATGATCTTTGTCGGCTCCACCGATTGATGGACTACAATGCGTGATTTGTGTGGTTGCTACAAATGCACCAGACTTGTTTGGTGTTCAGACTTCAGGTTGAGTTGATGTCGGAGCCAGAATACAAGTCGTTATGAAGTCATCAGCCTCTGTTGGCGACGTTGTAATCGGCATCTCCAGAAGTATTTAGATATACAAATCTTTGATTCTCTCAGATCCAAGCAGAAATTTATGTAATGTTCATGGATATCATTTGAAGTACAAATCTCTACTTTATACAAACGCGCGGAGGAGGATTTATCCTAGAATCCATTCATAGACTATGATGATCAGGAAGAGTTCCTTTCCCGACTACATATAGACTTCCTTATGTCGTATGTGAGATCTTGGATATTAACTGTCTTAGTCGTTAATTGAACGTTGTTTAAGTTACTGTAACTCTAAAGCGAGCTAGTACATATGTTTTCTTAACACAACATACACAAGCTACGACTGCATATCTCAAAATATCTTCCAAAAACGAGATGTTTGCTTAGCACTGCTAAAGACCTCATAATCACTATTTTCTCGTCTGATTCCGTTCCCGAAGCGAGGTGAGTTCAGCCGTAACGACAAGATGTTATTAACCCTAACAAGCGCACCAACGGTGCTCACGCCCCTCGGAGTCTGAACCGACCGGAGCTTCGCCCAATAATTCATCGTGTCACCTTGCATCCGTCATTAAACGGAGAAGCCGCCGTGGACCTGTTGCTGCAAGTGATGCGTGCAAAACGGGCGACTGGGGCTGCAAAATCTCGCCATCCATCCGACAGAGCGAGAGGGAATCCAGAGGGTGTGCGGAGCAGATCATAAATAATTATTTTTAATGCTCAAGCATCCCAAAGTCCGCTGGCACGAAGCCGTTGTGGCCCTGCCGATTCTAGGTGCCGCGCGGAGGCCATCCTCCAAGATTGATTTACGTAGCGTGGTCGCGTAGTTGATCTTCCAGACACAGGGTTTAAAATCGCACCTAAAATTATCGAACCGAAAAAAAACGCATACACACACACACGAAACTCCCCATGCTCGTGGTGTGAGGGTGATGTGGGATGGTTTCTCGTGTGCCGGCGGACACGATCTCCTTTCGGCACCAGCATTCGGTGACTTCTGACTCGGCGGAATGTGGCATGAGGGATCCGGCCTATGTGGGACCATTTAAGGGCCATTTTGCCCACAGCGGGACTACTTTCTTCGAACGGTTCACTCCGGCCGGCTTTATGGCTGTCACCTCACCTCGAAAGTTGGTATTTTTACGTCGCATCTCGCGACAGTTGGCAGCAGGAAGAACGTTGGCGCCTGGGAAGAGTTATTATCGGCCGAGCGGACGGCATCTATTTGGGTGAATGCACACCGAAGAAGTTTTCAACATGGTTGTAGGATGCTTTTGGTGGTTACAGTAGTTTTTGAAAAATGGTTTTCGATTTCAACATCGACTTAGGCATTGTATACATCGCATGACTAGCGCTATCATATACTAGTTTAAATTTGTAGGGTCTGTGTTTATCCCACCTATAAACCTCAAAGAGGAATTCTTTGAAAGCAGTACAGTGGTGCTATCTCATTGGAGACTTAAACCATCTGCCCTGGCAGTCATTTTCCTACAGACAATCAACTCTTACAAGGTAGAAACATGCGTAGCAAAATGATAATCGTATCTTTCTAGAGAGGTTGCTACAACCAGCTTAATCAACCCGTGCTCTTCTCTGCTGTTGCAGCTTGCTGGTCCTTTCTTCAATTTTGAAATTCCCCAAAACCCTTCCATTTCCCGTGCCGCAGTACCAAAGACCCCAGGCTATGTCTTTATTGCCGTCGGGTGAGAGGAGATGCCTTCGCACAGATTGGCATGAAAAATATGTAACACCCCAGCTCTAGCGCGGCCCGGGGAGGGCGTCCAGACCAAGGTGAAAGCCAATCACCTCCAGAGCAAAAAGGGTCCCACAATGGGGAGGATGAAACAAAAAAAAAACAAAGCACACAAGACAACACGTCGATCGAACCCGACAATTTGGCCCAGCCAGGGCGCGCGTTTCACTCGCGCGCCCTGATTGATGCACCGCAGCAGCATCCGCGACCTGATTCCGAACCTCAGCCGTCCGAGCTTGCGCTGAGAATTGGGTCGATTTGGTGTGGCTGTGTGTGGCTGCGTCCAGGTATTTTCGGGCGCCTCGGGTTTTTCTAGCGCCCTCATTGAATTAGCACCGATTTATGAATAATAAAACGGCGTACGCTCTCAATTTTGACGTTTCGTAATGGATGGATGCTGTCATAATGACGCGTTCGGGCTCCCGGTGGAAGATCTAATGCCCCGGACAATATTTGGTCACATTGTTGGGACGGAAATAGGTTGGAGGTTCATTATTTTTATCACAAATTGAAGGTTGCAGGCATCAATCAACATCGTTACGTTGAAGCCTACATTGCTTGGGGAATGAACAGGAGACTTGGCTTGTCATGAACCAGACAGTTGAAGCTAAATATTGAGAAATGTTTCACCAAAAGACGGCATAAGAACTCTCTAACATATTTGTGCGCTTTCCATGTCCCAAAAGCACGAACAAACAACTCCACAATATTTTGTTTAAAATTACTCGATGAGTCACGCATATTGTTATGACTGCCGTGAAAGTTAATATTCCGTGCGAAGGAAAACAACACACACACCCGCACGTTCCATTTGCCCACCGCATGCCATTATGTTTCCAGTTGACCGCTTCGGGAATAATTTTCGAAAAACGTTGTCCAGCTCAATTTGGACCAGCTTCCTTCCTTCGCCAGTGACTTCACGCCACAGCTGCTGCCACTTTCATTATCGGCACCCAAATCATGACAAACAGTTTGGCATATTTTGTTATTTTATTCTCTCCCAACTCCGTCATCGTTCTGCTTCCGATCGTGTTTTCTTCCGGGCGCAAAAACTGACCGTACAGGCAAATTATCTGCGTAGGTCATGCGTTTTGCTTCCCCAAAGAGGTCGTCTGGTCCACGCGGGCTCCATTCGAGTGTCGCGAGCTAATCGAGTCGCAGTAAATTGGAAACAAAACAGCAGCAACACGCATGCTTCGGAACGCGCCACACCGGCCCGGTAACCCGATAGCCGTGGTTACAACCCGGAATATTTTTCCGGCGGGGCGGGGACAAAAAAATGGATTGCTTATCAAGCGGGTGAAAAGAAAAGCAATGAATGAATTGTGCTGTGCAGACATGCTGAAGAAGGGGTTTGCTGAAAATCGCTGAAAATCGCCTTGTGATAGTCAAAATTTTAGTCTTACGAACAAATGGGATAAGAGGACATTTTAGGGCAGGCTTTTTTTCTGGCGTTCCAGAAATTGGCTAAACATATTCCGCAGCGGAAAACAGCCATGTTTGCTCTTCGCTATCCAGTGTTGTCTAAATTTTTTATCAATTGGCGCCTCTTGAGGGTTTTTGTTTGTTGGCTGGCATGTTTTTTAACCTGTTTTTGACCAAGTATTAATTTCGAGGAACAATGTGTGTGTTGGCTAAAGCCCTCCGGACGAGGTTAAAACCTCAAATTCCAGTGTCAAAATAAGTCTGGCCTGTTTTTTTCCCCATAAAGAGAAACTAAAATAGAACATTTTGGCTGCTGCTTACGATGGTGTTTTTTTTTTGTTCAAACGAGACTGATTACGGCATGAGTTTTCTGGTGAAGTACTTAAACTGTTGCCACTGCTTACCTTCGTTGCGTTGGAGTCATTTACGAACTAAAACATACTGCCGGTCGATAAATGCGGGTTTGAATGTTCTGTACAAAAATCTGCAATGAAAGAACGAAGCAAGACGGTTAGAACAAACGCCACTCCTACTATATTTGAGTAAAAGTATCTGATGTTTTACACACAGAGCAAAACTTCCTTGGAACTTGACGCGAATACTGGATAAGTCGCAAACGTTTCTAACAACGCGCTATTCGCTCCCTCTGTTCAGTTACAATTGATACCGATTTCAAGGCGGGTTTCGATTCTCTTTCGATTCCACGAATGTCTTCTTCAAAATTTATTGATGTGTTTCCTTCGAATACCTTCTTTAACTCTTGGCTCCTCAAATTCCAGTGTCAAAATAAGTCTGGCCTGTTTTTTTCCCCATAAAGAGAAACTAAAATAGAACATTTTGGTTGCTGCTTACGATGGTGTTTTTTTTTGTTCAAACGAGACTGATTACGGCATGAGTTTTCTGGTGAAGTACTTAAACTGTTGCCACTGCTTACCTTCGTTGCGTTGGAGTCATTTACGAACTAAAACATACTGCCGGTCGATAAATGCGGGTTTGAATGTTCTGTACAAGAATCTGCAATGAAAGAACGAAGCAAGACGGTTAGAACAAACGCCACTTCTACTATATTTGAGTAAAAGTATCTGATGTTTTACACACAGAGCAAAACTTCCTTGGAACTTGACGCGAATACTGGATAAGTCGCAAACGTTTCTAACAACGCGCTATTCGCTCCCTCTGTTCAGTTACAATTGATACCGATTTCAAGGCGGGTTTCGATTCTCTTTCGATTCCACGAATGTCTTCTTCAAAATTTATTGATGTGTTTCCTTCGAATACCTTCTTTAACTCTTGGCTCAGATCCTACCTGCGAGTTAAAATCAATTCAACTTTAACCATTATTCCGCTGGAATCCTTGGAATACGTCCACTTCATTAGTGATGTCCATGGTATCCTACCTCCTGTTGTAAACCTAGAAGGCTAAACGTATTAGGCCGATGGTTAAAAAAACAAAACCGAATTGAGTTAAATGTTTATCCAGATTATGTACACACTCATCTAAGCTAGATTATTCAATATTTATTTTTATTTTCCATTAATCCTTTGGATCTTAATGGCTCAGCAGTAGATCCAGAAAATATTTCTTATCTCGCGGTTACACGTCGCATTCTTCATAACCTCATTGGCCTGAACGTTCCAGCAGGGTGACAAACCACAGCACCGCCGCTCGCATGGTCGTTATCGTAAATCGTGGCAGAAGCGCGCCCACAAAAAACACGAAAAAATTACGCGATATTTTACGACCCCCCGACTTCATCGTGGAATGCTCGCGTCCGATCTGAATAATTTGCATCACTCCGACACAGTTTTTTTTCTCGTAACCAAGCGAATGCAGCTCTCGGGGACATAAAAGAGAAATGGCTTTTATGGTTCTGAACCATTCTCCAGGAAATAAGATACCATCGTAAAGCACAAACCAAAAAAAAACAAAACTCTGAACGCAACGTGGCGTTCATCTTTGCGGAAGAAAATGGTCCGCCAGGCGTCGTCGGTGCGAGTGCACGAGAGTGCAAATATAAAACCTGCCGTTTCGTCACCACACGTGATCAAAGCGATGACACTTTTGAACGCGCCATGCAATTCGATACTTCCGCAGGAATGGAATGCGTGCACGAAATATATAGCTCATCGCGCAGGCAACAACGAGCAGGAAAAATAAATTCAGCTGTTCGGTGAGGTAGGAAGCAAGCAATGCGACGGAATGTTGGGTAAACTTCCAACGCACGTGAAAAATATGACTCCAGGGTCGATGTGTCTGAACAACTGACTTTTGAAGTGCAAACTTTACACCCCGAGCGACATAAATGTTCAGATTTATAGTTGACGCTCTAAACACCTGTCTAGCGTTACACATTTGAATATACACATGTGCACCCGGTTGCTTTTAGCGCTCATTAAGATCACAATCTCTTCTCCGCCTGTTGCTGTCTAACTGTTTTGTCCGGTAACGGCGAAACATCAAACCAGGAAGCGGGAATGGAAAGTGAAGCACCATTAATCGCACCGCGGACCACTTTGAAACAGTTACATTCAGCTTCTGGCTTAGAACTTCCCGCGCCACTGTGACGGCGGCGACGGTGATGGATTGCGAAATTACATTCATCAAACTTGGTCTTGATCTGCCTTCACAATCTCCAAGATCGTTTATGCCTATGTAGACTACATTCCGCTCTAGTTTCTCTGGGCCAGGCGCTTCCTGTTGTTGCGGATCGGTTCTAGGCTATTTGGTTTTCAATTTTCATACAGTGTCTTTAGCCCTCATTTGGCCTTCCTCATATCCACTACCTCTCACAGGCTCCCCTGAACGGTCTGATCCAAATCACAAACAGATCCAGTTGTCGTTGTTCTTCCGCGTGGTTCCGGGTGTGGTTCTCATACACCCCGACACTGTTGCTGTTGTGTCTCGCCAACTCATAACTGGACCTCGGATGGTGAACGTTCTTGGGCTTGCATTTGGAACACCGGAACTCCGTTACAGTAACTGTTAGCTTCTGATGGAGTTCGGATACACTAAGGAAACGACAAGGCAGTGCGCGATCCGCTCTTCTTATCGAGATTAACGCGGTAGCGATCCATCAAGGTATGCCCGTTACTCCGCCAAGGGGCAGCCACCTGGCGTGACATAAGCGTCCGATCACTTTGATGCAATTGCCGTGGAGTGAATTGGCGGGCTTTCGGTCGACGTCCTATGATTACGTTCGGGAACGGTTCGATGGCACTTCGCGTCACACCACCTTCCGCGTCGACCTTCGGGAGTTTGAAATGAAGGATTGAAATCGGCTCATTAGTTACCGTCCACGGAACGCCGGTACGACCCCGGACACTTTGGAGTCAACGTTCGCAGAGCCCGCGAGCTCGCGTGAACTTGCCTGACCCGCCGGCGGCTCGTATCGCGATCGTATCGATCACTCTCACTCTCATCTCCCGGTGGAATCGATAAATCACACACCACGAGCGTGTCCAATCGAGACGCAAAAGATAACCTCAAAACCCACGCTGGCCGATGATGACCTCAAAGGGAGTGTGTTGCGAAAGTGGCAACTCATCCGAACTGATCTAGCGCATCGACCCATACTCGCACACATACGCACACTCCCTCGGCATGTGAACTACGCAATCGCAAAACTTGCTCGTCTTCCCAATCGTCCGAACAAAGCCTGCAGCACAACACACAACAGCGCTCTTGAACGCTCTTGACTTAATTGTTATTAATAATCGTCTCCAACCAAAGCAACGCGTGATCGCTCCTCTGTGATGTGGCGTGAACTGCTCCTCGGATCGTGCTTTTTGGAGAGACGACGTTTCGCAAGCGCAAATTTCATTACCCGTCCCTAATGGATCGCTTCGGTGGCTAATGGCGGTCCTAGACGAGATCCTCGTCCCGGGGCTTGACAGGTGATCGATTTGCTGGATCATCCGAAAAAGGGTGATCACGTAATAGCCGTACTTATTACGCCAATTTCCCTCCCGAGAAACAAAGTTACTCTCCATGAAGTGTTCCGCTGGCCCGTGCCGGGGTTTTCAAATGTCACCCTTTTTAAAATGTGATCAACTTGAGCGGACGCAGCGGACTCGTGAAATTGTACGTTGCATCAGCCCATTAGCGGGGTGTCGGTAATCGGTGGCTTGGAATTAATTGCTGCCGCGCTTTTCCAAGTGCATCCAGCGATACTTTCTTTTTTTTTGTTGGTTCACTTCGTTGTGGCGCTTGTCATTGACGTTAATTGTCGTGTGCCAACGGATGATTAAGAAGATGGAGTGATTGATCGAATTGTACTTTCTTCTTCAAATTGGATGTTAAGTACACCGTACGATGTGTACTTAACATCCAATTGCGAGTTGCGATCATAACTCGCACGAACCGTGAATGTTATCCTAAAATAACATTACTACCCATTCCCCTAATTTCAACAGCTCTCGTGACACTGGATACATCTTCTAACACCTTTCGTGAAAGTCGTGATGAGAGTAGACCACGGACAAGCTGCTTGTTTCCACGACGATCCTAACCCTATTGTAACCGAACACGATGCGTCGGAGATCGATTCTCGCACAAAACATGTCTCGTGACGTCACCGCCACAATCATCAGGCGATCGTGTCATCGTTTGGCGCTGTTCGCTGTGTGACTGGTTCCGGATGAAACTGACATTCCTAAACGGGATTTAATGCCAGCGCGAGGATCAAGTTTCCTGTCAGGGAAATCTCGGACATGATCACTCCCCTGCCGGCTTGCTTTCACGCGCTCGCCAGCCCGTCGGTGTCCGATTCGATTCGCTGTGTCGGTGCAGTTTCGAGTCTCGAGGGCGAGAATGTATGTCCATGGTGGCAAAAAAACGGGATCCAAAACATAAACACCCCACCGCAGCGGTGGGGCGTTCTGTGCATTCTCCTTCCGTTTTATTGCTGAGAACGTGAGTTTGCACTAACTACCAACTACCGGCACAACCAGCGGCAGAAATAACTCGGACCGCGGAAAACGGCACAAAACTTGCGAGCGTGAGAAACATTGACCGAGAAACCGAGTGCCGGTCGCCGCTGTGTGGGGCGACAGTATTGTGGTCGATACATTTTAGTGTGCCATTTTACTAGTGCTGGAGGGATTAGGTTAAGCTGAGAGCTACGAGGTGTGTGTGGTTGATGGTGGTGGGTGAGTAAGCGAAAACACCGTGCACCAAGAGCTCGGTGGATCTTCTTCGAGCTGGATGTTGAGGTTAAGTACACCACCGAGGGATCTTAATCCCGGTGCCTCCCCGGCAAGTGTGTTCTATCGACGAGTTCTTCTCGAAAAAAAAACACTATGGCATTTGACAGAGCGTTCTCTGCGCGTAACATTCTCACAAAGGGAGTAGAGAAGAGGTGAGAAAATAAAGCACTTAACGATCGCAACGAAATCTTCTGCCGCGGGCTCGAATGGCATTCTCGTTGTTCCTGCGCGGGACATTAGCCCATTCTTCTCCCAATCGATCTGACGGCAGCCTGAACGAGCGCTCTTTTTACGAGACACGAACACGAACGCACAACTCCACGCTTCGTTTGGAAGATGTTATTAACCTGCGGCGGACCGTAGGTTGGGCTCAATGAGAGGAAAGTCGATTTGCTGGTGACGGCAGGAACGTCATGAGAAGAAGATTCGGATGCTTCAGAAGTCATTACACTCCTAACTTCTGGAGGAACACTACTTAAAAGAGAGAGAGAGAAAGAGAGAATTGAAACCTTCTGAAGAGATATTTTTCGTGTTTGGGAAAGAATGTTTAATAACTTGTGCTAGGTGTCCTAATAATTCTATGCCTTTCACTTTTCTTCTAACATTTCTCGTGCACCCCTCGAGACATTTCAAGCTTTCCGTTACTGACATCATTAAAGCGATCCCATTGTGTGCTAACAGTTTTAGTGATCTGCATTCTGTGCCGGGCCGTTGTTTTTATTCTCCACACTATTACCCGGAGTCGGTCCTCTAAGCGCCAAACATACGAGACAAGACGACATTTATCAAACCGGCACCCCATTAGGAACGTCTCCGGGGTGGATCCGACTGGGATACCAGGAGGTAAACGCAAAAACCTAACCTTCGAGACACACGCTCCTAAGCCGCAGCCGTTCGAGAATGAAAGGGAACGTCCGATTATCCCGAACCCGAACAAAAAAGAACATGAACGGGGCACATAAAAATCCGAACCAACGGACTTACCGGCTGTTTTATCGCGTACACGACGGCTGTGCCGAGAAGGTGTTAATCCGGCCACAACATACAAAACCCGAAAATCTACCTATATAGCCCAAAACACAATCCCACACGGGGCGAGATGGTAGAGGGGATCAGATAATTCACTCGAACTCGAACCGGCGACCGAAACCAAACCAGAAGCCATTTTTCACCGCTCCGTGACCACGCCGAGGGGGCATAGAACAGATAAATCTGTACGAGGGAAGCCTCTACGGGCAGCGTGGAATGTCATCGGGTTTGGTTGGAGCGAAAAGAGAGGAGAGCTTGAAAGGGAGGAATGCGCTATCAAATGGACGGTTTGTTTGCAGAAACTAGCAACCACCACCAGTTGGGGTTGTCAGTTATCGAATGTTTTTAGTGTTATGGTATGTAATGTCATTGTTCTTTTACGGGCATCTAAGACTCTCGTTGCTTCGAAGTTTCTCACTATAAGATTAGGTGACAAAAGTATCGGAAAGCTGTTAAGTTACTGAAGCTCATATTTAAAGTACAAATCGTGAAATCGGAAGCAAACAATAACCTCCGACAGTTCTAAAAAAACTACAATCGAAGTGTGTGGATGCCGGCTTGTCAATACCAGCAGCTAATAGGTGTAACATGACAGGAGTACCAACAGTCGGCCCATGCTCTGCGCTCGGTAGTGGTGGTTAGTGTTTTTTTCGATTGTATATTTTGTAACAAACCGCGGTTTAAACGGGGCCATGTCCTAATTAGGGCAGCGTGCGCTGTCCGGCGAAGTTGTCCGTGGTTATGAAACCCAGATGCAACGGGTTGAATGATAAATCAAAAATCGATTGTGTTTTCGATTGGAAGTGCAGCTGCTACCGCAATTGGGAAGATATTGGGCGAACACGGCCGTTGTAAAGAGTCGCCCAATTAATGAAGGGAGAGAGTGTGTGTGAGAGAGAGAATGATATAGAGAGAGAGAGAGAGCGGGCAGTGGTCCAGAGTCCGATAGGGTTTGACAGATATTAAACGTAGTCGTCTCGTTGCTTCATACGCTGTTGGCCAGCTGTAGTACAAATTGTCATCCCGATTCTGTCCGATAACAGACCTAACTTGGAGCGTACGCTATCATCTGGAATAAATTGCTCTCTCATTTGTAAAACTTAACGATATGCCTCTAGGACAAACTAGAATCTAGAAATAAAATCGGACGTCTTTTGAACCATATATCTACCATCCATCAATCAGTAAGGCACCCTCGGCACTGGAGGAGTCACCTCACCTAGTTTCGGTGGCACGTAGCAATAACCATACGCGTGGGCTTCCCGATGCGCACAGCTCACGTGCAAGGTGAAGGTGAACGTATCGGAAGCCCATAAATCAATCAAAATGTCATTGTACCGTCACACGCTGGCTGACTCTCAGCAAGGGTAAGCGCCGAGTTCTGAACGCACGGAGCCATCTTCAATGTCTTTATTTGTACCTGGTGTCCTAGAAGAGTACGTGGAGATGTAGCGTCTAGAATTACACTCCGGTAATGATTGCTGCGATTGGATTGTCGTTTGCTCCGCTTCTTCGTGCTTCGTACGGATCTCAAGACATGCCACTCGGGAGAAACGGAACGAACTTATCGAATTATTCGAAACCGGGGACTGGGAAACGAAGATGAAGTACATGAGCGATGCCTTCAAATACAGATACAGTTACACGAGGAGGGATCTGAAGAAGACATTAAAATATTTAGTACCACAGAGCTGGAATTACGTAATGCCGATGTAGTACGGTGCGCTAATCGTACGTAGGAGACAATTAAAATTTAATACTATTCTTCTGCTTCGCACTGGCTCCAGCGTCTTCCCCGAGCGGTCCCTAAGGCCATCTAAGGGAGCGCATGTTGCCTCCCTGTGTGCTGCTGATTGTGCGCGGACCACGATGCGATCTCGAGCGGCCATCAAAGCGGCCACCCGAAGCAACGATTGCCAACTTCCCGTCCGATATGGTCATAACAAATGGTACCGCGCACATCGCGCCCGTGCACTCTCCCTACTCTCCAAGACAATTACTAGCCGGTCCCTTACAGAAACAAATGATGCAAAAATATGCGCATGTTCCGCGGGAGGAAAAGCGAAACTTTAGCAGCCCATGGACATGGGACATGGAAAAAGCGCATAAATGGAAATTGATAATTGAGGTTCTAGACGGCCAGCGCCACAAATATGGCACCGAGATGTTATGCGCGAGGGCCAGTATCTGCTGTCGGAACAGGTTTTCGTGGCAGCCCCGAGGTGGATATATCGATGAATAATTTGTTTCCAGAAGTAGCACCAGGTAGGTAACAACGGAAAAATAATAGCGGATGGAAACCTGCTGTTTGCTTAAACAAGCAAGTAGAATGAAAGTAAGGAAAAATGAATAAAACTCATTAAGAAAGGGGGATGAAAACAATCAGTATGAAAACAAGTGCAGTAGTAGCAGAGATATCACAAACAGAATAAAACTAGTTAAGTGGAAGAGCACGAACAAACAACTGCAATTCGAACCGATGGATTGGAAACAATCGCACAGTGCGAAACGAACCGAAAACGTAATGTGCAAAAATAACATCCCCTGGTGCTGGTGTATCTGGGCGCATAGAGTTGCAAGCCGGCAAAAGGAAACAGTATATGATTAATGAAATAAGGAAGACGCGATAAGGCGCACTGCAACGAGCGCCGAGAATCGTCGCCCGTTTGTCTTTCGGTTCCGTTCCGTTTCACGCGAACAGGACGGTCCAAGTCCGAGCCGAAGTGGGGTGAGATTCGTTATTTATGATATGTTTGTTTGTTTGGCACGCAAGCTGGTGGTGGCACAGAGCATCGCGGAGATCAGCGAACCGGCCACCAAACCAACCCGGCATGGGATGATAAATTTGCTCATTGTTCCTGTTGCATTCGATGGGGTGGAGACGGGAGACTATCGTCTTACGACGTCATCTCGGAAGAGGTGAATTTCGACTCGCCATCGGTTGCTCAGGGTATATCTGCTCGGAACACGCACGAACCGCAATGATGCTGATAGGCCCGGCGGGAGGTTTTTGAAAACTAATTGCCATCAAAAGCTCTGCTCACCGACGTGCTGTACACGCAGATATGGCTCCTGCAGAACATGAGGCGTCTCTTCGCTGCTGTTAATACGTCTTAACCACAGCATCTATATCGTTCCGTCCGATACCGGTCATCAATATTTGATGTCGTTCATTCCTGTTCGTCCAGCAATTGAACCAACCGGAAATCTCCGGTGGCTGCAACGGAGACATCGTCCCGAGCACGGATCGATAACTTCGATAGGTCATCAAACGTACTGCACGAACTCCCAGTCCAATTCGTCTCCTATTCGTCAACGAGCAAGCAGCCCTGCCAGCAAACTTTCCAAACCTTATCAAATATTTACAATCAAATTATCCGCTATCTCCTGATGATCGTTCTGCTGACTAACTCCAGCGAAACTTCCGCTCAATAATGCAAGCAACTTCTCGAGGAGCGCTCTCGTGCAATCGATGTGCACCGATGTTTACCGGGAGTTTGACTTTAAACCCCCAGCCACTTCGCAAAAACGCCAAACTATCTTCCAAACAAACACGTCATAAACTTTATGCCAGCCAGGCCGCCGGTACCTCTGCTAGGGACTGCGGACAAACCGGCAGCAGGAACTTTTTAACGAGCGATCAAACTATGATCGTTAAGCCAAGGAGAGTGTGTTCCGCTTCCGAGCGGTGGATGTAATTCAATGGATCACTACCATCATGCCGGGCAGCAGTCGGAGTATGCACTCTGCACTACTTCCACAGAGTAAATAACGAACCATAGAAAAAGCGTTGAACCGGTGGCTTTCACACGAATGCAATAATTCAATAGTGAAGTGTCGTTATCGAGCAGTTCCTCTCGAGTGTTTTAGTGTAATGCAATGTTGTTTGAGCTGGCAATCAAACTGTGCAAATACGCGGTTTTACTATTGGAAAATCTTAGTTGAAGGAGGAATGTGAACCTAGATTTAAGGTTGGGCAATTAAAAACAATAAAATAGAGCTCAGTAATCTCTTATGATAAGTTCTTCATGTCCATGATTAACGTCTGGATGTACTTTGGAAACTTTGAGTTTCATTACTTGCCCAGAATCTCAGTTTATCAATCATATCTGAAAACTGATATAAAAAACAACTTAACTGCATATTAACGACAACAACAACTCCCACAATAGTGTAGTTTGATTTAGTTGATCCCTTAGCTCAATAATAGATTGGAATCGGTGATGAAATGTTACTCTCTGTTGTGGAGTTCAACCTGTAGCTAAGTGACTCTTAATCCAAAAAATACGAGTTATGTATGCTCCTTAAAATCGTTTGTAACTACGTTAAAAACTCCAATCGAAAAACAATCCCGAAATTCAGATTCATAACGAACTTCACAAACAATTTGCATGTACATTTGCTTCGTTGCAGCATCGTTGCTGCTCAGGTGCACGAAACAAAGCACAAAACAAAACAAAAACTACACCCACCACATTCGCCATACGAGCGAAACCACCTGTGCCGTTTACATTTCCTGTGCGCGAAACGGATACCGTTTTAGCGGGAGTTGTACGCTTCCCTGTTGTGCTTTAACCTCTTCCCCAAGCGACCATTCTGGTGATGCGAAAAAAAGGTGAAGAACGGAGCAAAAACTGCTTCCCCGATCCAGTTCAGGCAAGGAATAAAACATCTCCACCAGGTCGTTTTTTGCTCTGCTGCCGGTCTGTTGTAAAAAAGAGCATAAAAAGCGGCCGCATCGAATATGCCCCAAAAGCGAATGCAATTGCATTGATCTATATTTAACTGCCACGCGATGGTGTGCATCTGGCGTAATGCGAGGCAATTTTATGCATCTTTTTTCTCCATTCCACCACGCATCCTGGCGAACCCGAGCCGAACACTCGGTTTATCGATTTCCAGCGCGAACACGAAACACGGTTCAGGTGGTACCGAGCCGGGCAGCCCTAAAACCAACTTCCTCGTCCGACTGGTGCTGTGGAGAGCCAAGAGATCGAGTGCCTTTTTGAGTTTGTGTTGTTCCTTCCTTTCCTATTCCTATCCCCTGTCTCCGCGGAACGGTTTGGAATATCTTATTTACCGATCACGCCATGCATATTAATCGAACTCCGGTGTGCGCTCGGCGCGGCGAGGATGAAATTATTCAATCCAGCCCCGGTTATTCCGGTAACCTGTGACGGGGCCAGCCAGCATCCCGACGCCCTCCATCTCCCCCCGCGGTCCCGGGGACATCCAGGAAGAGTCGGCCGCGCTAGTTCACTAACCCCGTCACATGCGCGTGTACAGTTATCTATTAACTTGAAATTAGATTAAAATGCATACATCAATCAACGGTGGTGCAGGCGGGTGTGGAACGAGCTTCGATACGAGCGCCCGGGAGGAATCGAAGCGTGAGGAATTCATTAGAACGCGCTGACGAACGAGGTGGATGATGCTTGACTTCTTTTTTTCTCTAGTAGCTTCGGCCCTGCTCACACGAGTTGGAAATGCTGGAAAAACTGCACCAGACACACACACACACACACGCGCGCACTGGGGAAAAATTATTGCCGGTTGAATAGGCCAATGAAAGATGACGGCTTTTGACGCGGTGCGGAGCCGAAGTTTTGGAGTGGCGGGCTCTAGTCTAGACTTTAGAGAAGTCGCTCCACGAGAGGACAATTTTCCGCGTGATTTCACATGACTGGGTTAACGTTTAACGTGGTTTCGAATTACCTCTGGACGTGCTGGATAAGAGGGCTAGTTGACACTGGGTGGCACAACACGGAGAACCGACACAAGTCTATTCAATGGTGACGCTAGGAACCACAGGAACAGATTTTAGAGTTTACTCTATTCGAGCTTTCGTATGCCTATTAAGCTACTATAGTTTTCAAGCAACACAGTTCTTAAGTATTATCTACAGTTTAACTCATAACAAGGTTATGTTTTAGAAGATTATATTGAAAAAATATTGAACTTCCTGTCAAGAGTATCTTAATGATGTTGATCAAACTACTAGTCGGAAAGCTGAACATTTGGGGTTCTGGATATTTATAGCTGTATAATACGTTGCAGAAAGAGAGTCTATGCCTCTTAATAAGATGTAATCCAAATGCAGTTGTTGCACAGACTTAAGATGTTACTGATCACTAACACCAAGAAAAGATCACGAACTTTTTATCATTATTATATACTTCAATCTAATTTAACACATTCAAATGATCATGTTTAGAAAAATAAAAACACCACAATGGAGAATCGCTGATCACAAACAACTTTGGATAGATCAATGAGCAGATCTGAAAACGATTGATTGTTTGCTCCAAAAACGCAAATGTTTAAGTAAATAAACGTTGTTCAAACTTCACAAGCGCTTCACATTGGATAGATCACAGATCTTTATGCACATATCTATGGTATTACGACAGACAGTTTATGAAGACAACCTCGTCCAACAGCCGCTTTCTATATTCCGGCTCGGTTGAGTGTTTCCCGTTCGACACACACGCGCCAACTGAATTCAGCAAATCGAAACCGAAAACCCCATCCCTAGCAGGGCGTTTTATCGACACATCGACAAAAAGGGAACGTGCGTTCGATATGTGCGCCTGTTGCTCAGTTTTTTTTATCGCACCACCGTCCGTCGTCGTCGAGTCCTTGTAAATTCGCGTCGGGCCACGCCGGATCGATAGCATCTCGATAGAATGCACGAAGTTTTGCTGCTGTTTAGCTGTGCTGTGGATCGATCGTTTGCAGAGTTCGAAATCAGCGTGAATTAGGGAAAGTTTTTGTCTCTCGTTACGAGATCCACAGTTGGCCAATAGAGAGCGTCCCTGCTGGAACTGTCAAGTTCTACGGTTAGGATTTTAACGTCTTTTTCAGTGTTGTATAGTTTTCAACTGTATGCAAGACAACGAGCTACTCGGATAGCCAACACGTTGTAGATTTCATTTATCTTGAATTTCAGGAAGCTAATTTATTTCAAGCTCGCGATATGGGTCTGAGTAATGACGATCGAGCTAAGAGTTTCATAGTAATACAGTCATAGAAAGCTAGAAATAGCAGACATAGACTTACGCAGGAAAATTGACTTAACATGGGGTGATCTTAAGTCAAGTTATTATTCAACCGATTCACTATTGTGTAAGCATAGTTGAGGCTCGAGCCAGGCTGTGTTCGACACAAAAACCGGTGCCGCTGCATCTAATCACGGTCCGGTCCGCTCCGACCGATGGCGGAGCAGCACCAACAGTACGTAATGGTTCACTGACTTGCAGCTCCAACTGCTTCAAGCCAGCCAACATCTCCTGGATCGAAGAAAGAAGAGCCGGTACAGCTGGAGCTACATCAAACGTCGCGTGACAGCGGGTTGAGCCATGTTTGATTAATGTACACACATCAAAACTGATGTTAATGCTCGGGAGGGATGGGTTTGGGAGACGACTGGAAACGAATCGAACAAGTACCGGTGAGTGAAAGCATCTTGCCGCCATAGAGTTTCGCAGACGAGGTACACGATCGCTGAAAGATCTCTCCTTCGATTTTGACATTTCGATGACATTTCGGATGAGTTCATTACAAACTCGGTGGTTACAGAGATTGCTCGGCAAAAAAATCTGCGTGTCAAGAAATAGGTCACCGCAGGAAGACAGTTTGCAGCACTACCTGTCACCGCGATCCTTGAAGATCACCCAACTAAACCGACCCAAATAAGCGGAACCGGGAGGGAAAAACTCATTTACAGCGGCCATAAATCGGTAATCGGGTTCAAGTCGGTTTTTGTTTCTCTGCTGCCTTGAAAACATCGAATCCAGCCTTTCCAAGGCATCCACGCGCTCACGCAATGGCTCGCGGATAAACTTTCCTCACAAGGAAAGACATTTTAAAACTTCCCCCGTTCCCCCAACGAAAAAAAAAAGAAGTTCCTCACTTTGTCCAACCGCTGGGCTGGAAGCTGCTCACGGGACGATAGGGGGTTTGATTTATAATTATTATCGACGCCCCGTGCCAGTGCTCTTTCTCACTTCGCGGGGTGCTTTATGACCTTCCGCGAATTGGAGGCGAAACGGTGCCGGATTTTGGGAAGCGAGTTTCGGGGCAAATTTATAGTTTCCCTTGGGACTTGGTAGGGATTTAGGGAAATGGGTTGGATCGTAAAAATATTAAAAGGATTTTGGGGTTTGTTTTTTTTGCTGCTGTTTAGCTGTGCTGTGGATCGATCGTTTGCAGAGTTCGAAATCAGCATAAATTGGGGAAAGTTTTTGTCTCTCGTTGCGAGATCCACAGTTGGCCAATAGAGAGCGTCCCTGCTGGAACTGTCAAGTTCTACGGTTAGGATTTTAACGTCTTTTTCAGTGTTGTATAGTTTTCAACTGTATGCAAGACAACGAGCTACTCGGATAGCCAACACGTTGTAGATTTCATTTATCTTGAATTTCAGGAAGCTAATTTATTTCAAGCTCGCGATATGGGTCTGAGTAATGACGATCGAGCTAAGAGTTTCATAGTGATACAGTCATAGAAAGCTAGAAATAGCAGACATAGACTTACGCAGGAAAATTGACTTAACATGGGGTGATCTTAAGTCAAGTTATTATTCAACCGATTCACTATTGTGTAAGCATAGTTGTCGATCTAAACAAAGATCTCCATTCTGTTGGAGGGAGTCACCGGACATACAGACAGAAATCTCATCACATTTGCAGTGGAGATTACTTAACATGTCACCGCTCGGAAAGTCGGCATGTGCACGGTACAATTATCAACACGATGACAAAACTATTATCAAACCCGCTCGGGTCGTGCGCCCGTGTTCCGTCTGGCCACGGTGAATACTCTCACTTTTAACAGCTACCACCCGACCGGGGAGGAATTCGATCTGTCAATGCCTGTAATTTTGTCCGTATTCATCCAGAAACGTCTCTCTTTCTCTCTCTCCCTTGGGTTATGCACACCCCGCAACACAATTGATGCAATTACCGCGACCCGGCGCTCGTGCCCGTGTCCCAAAAGTTCCAACGTCAGCTCCGGTCGGAACGGCTGCACTTCCCATGCACTTAGCACCCTTCACGACCGCCCGGCACGAACAAGTTCCGGCACGCAAACGAGATTGCGTGTGCAAAACTTGTGCAAGGCAACGGACCCAAGTTTGTCGCGTCACTGCCGTGCGGGGCTTTTGTGTGTTTGTGCGGCGGTTATGAAACATCGCCAGATGGGTCACCTCACTGGAGGGAGGTGCGACCAACGGAATTTGTCCGGCATGAGTCCGGCATGAGACGACGAATGTTGTGCCCAACCCCCTGGGAGTGGTGCATCGAGCGTGTAGTGAGATTTGCATAGCAAACCGTAACGGTTTCGAAAACGACCTTAACTGATCGATAAACTGAACTGTTGACGTCTTTCGGCTCCGAAGAAATTCCAACAAAAATCCCCCTTGGAATACCCGCATCATTGAACTCTAAGCTGCCATAAATTATTAGGACAAACCTCACGCTGCAGAGTCCCCATAAACGTGTCCCCAAACCCGTCTTTATGGAACCACCGCTCCGGAGTGTCCAGATTTTTACGATTTCTCACTCTCACTATCTCCGCGCCACACCAGACGGATGCAGTGGTCCGAAAAATCCTTGGAACACTTCTTACATCCCGCATCGCCCGGTGCGTGCGAGAGCGGCACAGAAAAAGGGGAGCACAGCATTCCAAACCGGTTCCTCCGTGACGCGGACTACTGACTGACCGGCTGAAAGTGAGAATTGAAAGTGAAAACTGCGCGCATAATGATGCGTCCGGTGGAGAGCTTCCCGTCGCGCCGTCGGCCCCAGCAAAAACACGGTCAAGTTTGCTCGGTCCGGTGCTTGCCGAAAAATGACACGTGAAATGAAGCTATTAAGCAGCGCGATTGTGGGTCGTTTAACGAGCGTGCCGAGACACTGATCGGTGCATTTGGATGCAAATTTCAGGTGGATGTAAAGCGTGTGCTGATGGCAAGGGAAGCTATTTCAATATTTATGTTATTGCAAATCGAGTTAGAAAACTATCGGCAGGTTTGTTACGATTGTCACTGTGGTGAAAGTGAACGCATGGAAATTTTTGATGATAATAAACAATATTTGTGTTAATCCTTTTCAAAATAGCCCACCAGCATGATATTGGTACAAGCGTTAAATTAACAACACATTAGAGAAAATAAAGAAATGAAAGTAAAATAGGAAATGATCCAACAAGAACTGTTTTTCAACCTAGTACACTTCGTTGTGGTTTAGTAGACAGGCGACATTAAGAACTGTAAAACTACGCCATCTAGAGATAGATAGTAGACCCAAATGAACACTTTATCTCTTGCTCCATACCTTTACCCTTTAAGCTCGCAACACCATCGTTTGAAAATCGTCTTCTCATTTTCAGGTTAGCTGGCTTGAAACACGAACCCATTTAGCTGATTAATCCTCGATGCACCACTCGCGCCGACGTCGACGGCGAGTCTCTAATTAAACGAAACTTCGTTTAGTTTCAATCGCTCGACGCCGCCACCGGCGTAGCAAATCGAGCCCGAAAGAATTCATTACCCCAATGCCGAGCCAGAACGGCAAACAGCGACCGAGAGGCTTTTACTTTCGTAACCCTCCTTCGCAAACCCCCGGCGAATGGAATTAATAAAGGTTTCAATTTTCAGCATCTCCTAGCACGGTTCTCTTGGTTCGTCATCTTGGTTCGTGGAACACCGAAAGCCTTTCCGAAATGGATAATGATCTTCACTTTCGTTAGAGGCTTTGGAGGTCTGCGTTACATCAGAGCGCGTCAATCGCGCTGCTGGTGCAGAGCGCGGGTAAAACAATGCAGTAAAAGCTGGGTCCGGCTTGACCCAAGATAGGACGCACGAGATTGATGAGAGTGCAGCGAGTTGGGTACATTTTTTCTTCCACTTTCCATCGTCACTCGAACCGAAGATAGTGTCCGAAGCGAGATGAACCATCGATTAACGTGTGCGACCTTTAGACTCTTTTTTTAACCATTCCTGTCGGTACGAAATGTCAACGAGTGTGTATTTTAATTATCTGCGGTACGTTTGCGCTGGCAGCTGATGCTTAACATGTTCCCGTTACCCCCGGTCGCCCCAAAAACCACATCGGACGCATGGATCATCCGTGCGATCAAAGCCGATTCTTCGCGCTTTGAATGTCATGTCAGCCTAATTAGCTACAGCTGCATCGTGTTATTAACGATCCCAAAGGACACGTGTGCGCGGCGAGAACCGAAAGCGGTAAACCACAGCCACTCGCCGGGGAGAGTGGGATTTCATTTGTAATTATCACTTTACAGCACTGGTCCAGCCACCAGGATCCCGTCCGGAGTGACCTGTGTGGGTTTAATAGCTCACACGCGCCGTACATCCTTCTACGGTGACTCACCGGCCACCGGATGGCATACGAATGACGAATTAATACCTCCCGTCGGACGTGCGAGATGTGCTGCTGTCCACAATGATGGGTCTGTTGGGATCGTTCTACCTGTGTTGCTAAAACTACATTATCCCGTTCTATACACTTGTGCACAAGTTTGGACGCTAAAATTTGGATGATGTGCACGCGGGAAGTCACCGTTGCGGGACATATCAACGCCATAAACAAAGAAGGCTGTTGTTTATCTATCCAGCTTCTGAAACTCCAGCGCAGCAAGAGGTCTTTATAGTGGAAAACGCTACAAAGGTTTCTTTATGTGCGAAGTATGTGCGATTAGCAGAAAGGCTTACGGGAAATTATCGCCTGATGCGTAAGACGTCAATCGTCTTAAATACTTTTATGACAAATGCCTGAGTTATGCAGGTTTAGAACGCTGAGCTGTGGAGAACGATATAAGATGAAGTACGAAAGACTGACGTCCAAAGTAAATTGATAAACGTATCGCTTCTGGACCAATTTCAAACTTAGTTTTACCCTGCTTTCTCCTAACCTATAACCTCCGGACTATCCCAGTATCTCGTCGAAAAAAACATCGTTGATCGGCCATGTTTTGGTCCAACTATCCATTACTTCCTTACCTTCCCGCGTCGGTCAAGGCCTGTGCACACTCGCTCGATTGATTTCACCAGTTTTCACCACGCTCATAACCTCGCGCGATACCACAATCAATCATTGCGAAACGGGGACGCCTGCGCTTGGCGGGGCGTGGCGTGACGCGGCGTGGCGAGATCTATAATAATCTATCATTTTCTTGTAAATTTATGAGCAATCGTTCCACCCCCGGACGAGATAATCGGATTGAAAACTGCAGTGTCCGCGGTAAGGGGTTTCCTTCACCTTGAATCAGATCGGTTTGCAGATCGCCAAATACCATGATCGTGACATTAGCCCCGTTTTCGCGCAGGTCCGCACCTCCGACGGCGACCGATATAATCCGGTTACGCCGGAAATTCTTCACCCGGCACACGGCAGCAGCAATCGACAATGGAGGGTGCAAAAGTTTCGTAACGAATGACTCAGCCTCAGGCTATCGACGCCGGTTCAAGGCGAGTGCCGTGGTAGTGGAGTTCATCTCCGGCAGGGGTGCCTCTCTCGGTTGCGGGCAACCGGTACCCATAATTACTTCGGGATCGAATCCGGGAGAAGCGGGAGAAGTCTTCGGTGTTCCCACCACCGGACCCGGCCGATTAATGCCGGGGCGATGCATCGTTCCGTCATGCCTGCTGACGCATGTCGGCCCGGGATGTTGCGGTGCCGGAATCGGAATTTGATTGTGTAAAATGGGTTAAAGCCCCAATTTCGAGGCGGTTAATAATAATGATTGTACAGGATCGTCTCCGCCACCGTCTCGGCTCTGCACGTCTCGTCAGCGCTGTGTTAGAAAGTGATACAAAGATTGTTATGCAAAACATGATCCAGCGAGCGAGATGCGCCAAATCGTTGTAATGGATGCGTTAAGCGATAGGGAGCGAACGGTACCGAGGCCACAGTCGCTGCAATTAATGGACATTATCCAGAAAGTGCTCCAGACCATGAAGACGGCGCTTCAACAACACTGTAATGAGTGGCTGGACGTTGGGGGGAGGAATTAAGTATGCAAATGATACTGATACCATTACGATGAGTGCGTACAACGGTGTGCATGCGGTGTTTCATGCTTCGTTTGACAAAAACTTCAGGTTGGGATACTGATGACTTAGAAAAATTTAAATAATTCTGTCAACAATTCTTCTTGAAGTAATATCCTGTCTCTAAGTGGAGCTATAACCTAAAATAAATACGGAGCGTAATGTCTGGTACTGACTTTTTGGCTATAAACGAAAGACTATCAAGAATTGAGATTTCCGTGAGTATTCCAACACGTCATTTCCACTCTGGTGCAAACGTTCCGACATATTGTCTTATCTGGATGGGAGTGCGAAATAGAAACGATATGGCACCCTTTAGACATTCAATGACGTTGAAGCCTCCGTTTCAGATTCAGTTTGATCTATTGTAGCAGAAAAGTGCGAAACAACATAAGCGTCTCACAAACCGCCTGGTATCGTCAGTTCCTAGACGCACTGACCTAAATGGCACGCCAAAACATCGCACGCAGATCGGCTCCAACCTGTAAGTGCGCTTTATGCGATAAGGAGAACGAGAGGGAAGCAAAAGTAATGATTAAATAATTACAGCCCTAGGTAATGGAATTCCGCTTCGCAAAAACGTGTCTCTAAGAACAAAAAATGCATTAAGTAATAATTTCATGATTGTTATAAATTACTAGTTGGAAACAAACACAACATGAAATATAAAGCATAAATCCTTAAAGATGTAACGAATGTGGTTAAAGAAGAAAAGTGAAGAACAGAACAAATACAAGATTTGACACAACATTATTCGATGTCAACAACAGATTTCTTATATATCATCAGATACAATTTTTCCAAGAAGCGATCAACAATTTAATTTATATCGCATAAATTATGAACATAAACTTAAATAGACCCAACAATGTTTGTAAAAGTCTTGTTAGTGTATGCTCTGTTCAAAACCATCATGCTATATAAGAAAATAATAGCAAACAAAAAAAAGTCATTGTTTTCTTAAATCAAAAGAAACAAATAGATGAAAAATAAATATAAAGATAAGTAAATGTTAGTGTAAATGTAGTGATGATTCCCTTTAGTGCACCCAGAAGATGAAGAAATTAATAAATAAAAATGAAAATCCTTATTTAAAGAGGAAATAACCAGAATAGATAAAAACGAACGCAATTGAGGAAAGTAATTGCAAATGATGCCGAAACGCATCAAATTTTAAAACAAATCCTTCTGAAAAATAATGGAAATTTAACAAAAGGTACCGAAGTAAACATGCCATAATGCAATAACGTTATCTGCTCGTAAACTCACGAACTAAATCATCGATGCTTAGGACTTTCTACTACACCAGGGCGACGACGCGCATTTCCGCCACGCCAACGCGTTGGTGTAAATAGTTTTTATCGCTTCGCGCTGCTGCGCAAAAAGACACCACCGTACGTTTCATGAATTAAATATTGCAAAACAAACCGATTCAGACTTTCCCAAAATTTGCCCTACAACCTCTCGTCGCTGGACGTCACGGCCGCTACTGCAGTCGTCGGTCGGCGTGTGGCTCTCTCTCTCTCGCCTGTTTTATGATGCTGTTGACGGGGTGTTTCTTCGGTGTAATTAATTCCACGCATTCGCCGGCCTGCGACTCCCACACGGGGATTCTGCACTGGACTACCGCCTCGACACGATCGCGGAGGGGCATGCAAAACAACAACTCCCGCCCCAAAACCGCAAAATTCTGCGATCTCCGGCAGGTCCCTTCGGCGGGTCCCTCTACCGGGGTTCGGCACTAAAAGCCGGCCCGGTTGGAAATGGATATTTTATCACTTTCACTGGGCGCGGCGCTGTTGCACGGCGTTTGGCTCTGTTTACCGCGTTCTGCCCGTCCCGACGGTGGGAAAAATTCTTTGCGGATCATAAAATTTAACCTCCGCGCAAATGGCGACGCATGATGACGACGGTGCCGACCGCCCAGGGCTGGGTCTTGACCGACGGTCTTGTGGGAGATGGATACCATTTCAGACGATGTGGTGGTCATTTTGATATTTAGTTTACCAGCCGGTGCAAAATATGAGGGTCGGGGAGATCAAGTAAGTTCTAGTTATTGCAGAAAGCAATATATTAAGGCTGCTTTTATATAAAACACGAATATTAAATAGTATTGAAATAACTGAACTGATAACTCTAAAAAAATTTTAATAAAATTACAATAAAACTAATAAGAAGTAAACCACATCTGGTAAATAAGTCGCAAAAGAAACAAAAACAAAAAACGAAGATGAAAAAATAAATAAAAAAAACTTGTTGCCGTCCCTTCAGCAGTACGAAATTCAAGAAAACATTAAAACACATACCATGTAACAACGCTAACGAACGAATTCGCACACGGAACTATGTGACCGATAAATTAACACTTTAATCAGTGTGATCGATTGCGTGTGGTCCCAGCGTTATGCTTCATGTTGCTAAAGCGATGGTGACAAAGTAAACAAATGCGTACCATTTCCAACGGCCTTGCCCAAACGTCGCGCCGATTTCCCTTTCGGCGTTTCTGTTTTTTGTGTGGGACGCAGATAAAGATTAAAAATTGTGTTGAAAATGTTCCCCTTTTTTATCAGCATCAAGTGGTTTCGACATCAAAACCACCGCCGACGAGATGACCCTACGATGCCTTAAGCTGATTATCCTTTCAGGAGTGCTTCGCACATCATCGGTCCTGCCAACCGAACCCGTCTGCTCTCTGCGGGAGGAATCCTCTTCTTGGTTTGTTTTTTGCTCGGTCTCCCTTTAGAGGTTCCCAAAGACACATTCCGTAAACATTCCGGCGGGGCAAATTCGTGTAAACAAATGCATACATTTTGCGTGGCAAAACACTGATAAGCTCATCGGAACAATTCCAGCAAAATCTCAACCTGAAGTGCTGTGTTTGAGGTTTGCGGCTTGTCGAAAAAAGCCTTTAAACCACTTCGCTCTCCGCTTGGCAAAGGGATTAGAGGAGAAGCTGCACAGAGACGTCTTATTTTCACATGCTTTCCAGTATCACATCACGAAACCAAACCAACCATCCGAAACTTTCTGCGAACCCTTTTCCTTGCGGAACCGCGGAACCTAACGCTGTCTTACCTTGCGTTGTTTTCCTTCGTTTCCTTATGAGCTTAATATTTGACCACTCTCTCGTACGCCGCTCGCACCGGGTCCGGGTGTCGCAAGACGCGGGATGTTTCTTTCCGCTGCTTCAAAACATGGCCTACTGGCGGACCCGCGGAGACAATCTGGTGGCGTTTGGCGAGCTTCGCTTCACTTGCGTGGTTTAGTTTTTATCGCTTCCCTTCGATTCGTTTCACCGTGACCGCGATGTTTGATGATCAAGCTCCGTCGTTTTAGCGAGATTGTGTGCTGTGCTGTTTTGCGATCTGTCACTATTGATTTCTGTGTTTCACTTGAAGCCGGGTTTCGTTTTTTGCTATTTTATACGATTTACACGTGCTTTTATTTAGTTTATACTACAGTCGAATACCACTACCAAGAATATGTTCCAAACGGTAGCTGTACACGATCAAATTAAAGTTTTTTTTTAAATATATTTTCTAATTTTATAATTCAATAGTATAAATATTTGAGACAAACGACTATTCAAACTTTTTCAAATACATTAGACAGTAGCAACATAATGTACGAGATATAAACTATGCCAATGAAGGTAACAGCAATTGATAATGAAAAATGTTGGAATACTAAAACGTATGAAGATTTTTGAACATAATAAAACGGTTTCACATTCCATTAAAGGTGACGAAAAATCTCATCCCCACCGACCGTATCTTGTCGTACGATTATATAGTTCAAGTTCCGACTGGTGCAATGGTAGGTAGCACCACTTCACGATCACGACCGGCTGGGTCAAGAATTTTCCTCGCCACCGTGGGCGTATCGCGTGCAGATCGAAATCTACGCCGTCTCAGCTGGACAGAAGCGAACATTCAATTCCAGTGATTGTTCTCGCAACTGGAAGATGATCTGACCTCATTCCGGGTTAATTGAAAAATGTTTTCCACTGCATTCTGTCGGTAAAAAGTGTGTTAAAACACGGTAAGATCAACGTGATGATTTCCTTCGCCGGTTGAAAGAACTTACGACTGAAAGAAAAAAAACTTATTACAATGCTCTAACGATCAACAGAAACCCCTGCCCATGGTAATCGACGCGGAAATGCGTTCCTAGAAATGGGCGGCACACTTTATACGCCCGCGCGAGCCGGCGAGAGCAAAGCGTAACGTTTACTTTCCGCGGTTCGAACACGAGAAACAACTATTCAAAAATTGAAAAATGTGGTAAAAGCAGCAGCAAAACTGTCGGTTTGTCCGGCCTCCACTGTGTAAAGTGCGACCCGAAGATTGCCGAGTATGTTCGAAAACACGAAGTGTGGATACATTTTCGAAGATGGTTTCGAATCAAATATCCGAAGTATGCCCCGTGGACAATCCATCTGCTCGAAAACGAATAATTAATAGCACGCTTCAAAGGGAACTAAACAAGCAATACTGTCAAAATTCTAGCGATAGCATCACATGTTGTGGTAAAAAAAACAACATACAGCATCACGACTAAGCAAAACGAAGCGCATTTAGTTTTTTAACTAGTAAAAGTTGTGGATTTAATTGTACGAAAAGAAGTTATAACATAAATTGTAACAAAAAACTTATTTTTTATGAATTATATCAGTATCTGTAATCATCATCTGTGAAAACACACCATTTGCTAACGTCAGAAATGGTAACCGGAGGAACAGGTTCATCAACAATTGCACTATTGATCGTATCCAATGGAAATACATGTGGTTTGCCTTAGGAAAAGTAGGGTATACACAAGTCTTTCACCTTGTGCATAATATGAACGCTTCCATATTATTGGAAAAGAAAAATATGAAGAAGCAAAAATAATGCTAACTTTTATTTTGTTTAAATATTTTGTTTTAACAAATTGCCTACATAAAAGTAACATGCAACGATGTTGTGTTGCGCGTTCGTTCAAGCGTTCGTCACAATAGCTGCGCTTAACAATAAGTAAGTTGCTTTATCGTCATATCAATATCAACTGGATTATATAGATTATTTCATGTCTCCCCCATTTGAGAAACTGTGCACTATTAAGTTGATTTTGCTCAGAATTGATGGGGCATCAACGATTTCGGAAATAGTTTTGTGAAGAAAAATACACTCTGCTGTCATTATTCAATGTTGCAAAGATACTATTCCAAATGGTAAACATCTTATCTGATCTGCAGGATAAAAGGCATGACTATGGTAAACAAAAACATAGTTTCGTTGAATAGATTATAATCTATCTTTCCTGTCTTGTTGCCGTGGCGACCAAACTGTAGTAGGAAACTTAATGATTTGTCAAAGTAATGAATAAAAAAGCGACTACAAATAAAAAATGGAGAGAGAGAGAGAGAGAGAGAGAGAGAGTCTCAGAAAACGCGAAAGACAAAACTTAGCTTAAAGACAAACTTCGTCTATCGATCTTTTAGTTATATATCTTGTAAACGTGAAGTAAACGATATGTTCTTTTTTCGAAAACATTTCAATATTTGGGTTTGATAGTCACATGAATTGCTTTTAGTGAAAACCCCAGCACTCCAGTTTAGCAAGCAGGATACGATATGAATAGACCGTAGGAATGGTTGAACGCTGATTTAAATGCAAAAAAATATTTACCCATCCGTAGAGATTCACATATATTATCCTTTCCAAACATACGGTGTACTGCAAAATACCATTTGACTTGCCAAAACAGAGTATTTAGTTTATACTACAGTCGAATACCACTACCAAGAATATGTTCCAAACGGTAGCTGTACACGATCAAATTAAAGTTTTTTTTTAAATATATTTTCTAATTTTATAATTCAATAGTATAAATATTTGAGACAAACGACTATTCAAACTTTTTCAAATACATTAGACAGTAGCAACATAATGTACGAGATATAAACTATGCCAATGAAGGTAACAGCAATTGATAATGAAAAATGTTGGAATACTAAAACGTATGAAGATTTTTGTGTGCTGTGCTGTTTTGCGATCTGTCACTATTGATTTCTGTGTTTCACTTGAAGCCGGGTTTCGTTTTTTGCTATTTTATACGATTTACACGTGCTTTTCTTTAGTTGCTTAGGAAAAAACTCACTTTAACGCACTCGTTCGAAGTGACACAAGTCAAACAGACACAATTTCACAACGGCACACATAAATACACACTGCAACACAAACACGGTACAGGCTGCTGGGAATTGAGGAATAAGCAACTCACTTAAATTGGACAATCTGCAGCAAATTTTATCTGTTTTATAACCACAAGGACGGTAACGCCTTTGTTTGTTTACTTTCCGGCGCACTGCAACCCGATCTGTCAAACTGGCTCTTAGTAACGGGTTACTACGATCGTTTCCCTTCGACACACGCCTGCGAAAGCCAACAACCACTAATTAGTACGGTCACTTTAGGCCGACGAAAGCGTCTCGCCGTAGTTTCACGATTACTATTGACAACTTAGCACCTCGTAAACGCAATTAAGCCGGGGTAGAAGTGCGAAGAAGCTGCGTCCACAATCCGCACCACTACTACCGTCACGGACACTACTACCACAGGGGCACCGAAACGCGGAGTAACCTTTGCCTTCCTCACGCCTGATAAGCCGGAGGACGCTTGCTTGGAGGCGGAATGAAACAAAACTCCAGGGGCCAACTACAACTTGAAGCAGATGAAGCTGAATTTCTCGACCATTAATACGCGAATACGCACACGACAATTAAACGAATCCAAACAAAAATTTTCTTTCGATTTTCCTGAATTTTACGCGCGAGCCGGCGAGAGCAAAGCGTAACGTTTACTTTCCGCGGTTCGAACACGAGAAACAACTATTCAAAAATTGAAAAATGTGGTA
This sequence comes from Anopheles cracens, assembly GCA_002091845.1. NCBI lineage: Eukaryota > Metazoa > Arthropoda > Insecta > Diptera > Culicidae > Anopheles > Anopheles cracens. The sequence goes on from KZ068005.1 coordinate 55,410, forward strand.
AAAGCAGCAGCAAAACTGTCGGTTTGTCCGGCCTCCACTGTGTAAAGTGCGACCCGAAGATTGCCGAGTATGTTCGAAAACACGAAGTGTGGATACATTTTCGAAGATGGTTTCGAATCAAATATCCGAAGTATGCCCCGTGGACAATCCATCTGCTCGAAAACGAATAATTAATAGCACGCTTCAAAGGGAACTAAACAAGCAATACTGTCAAAATTCTAGCGATAGCATCACATGTTGTGGTAAAAAAAACAACATACAGCATCACGACTAAGCAAAACGAAGCGCATTTAGTTTTTTAACTAGTAAAAGTTGTGGATTTAATTGTACGAAAAGAAGTTATAACATAAATTGTAACAAAAAACTTATTTTTTATGAATTATATCAGTATCTGTAATCATCATCTGTGAAAACACACCATTTGCTAACGTCAGAAATGGTAACCGGAGGAACAGGTTCATCAACAATTGCACTATTGATCGTATCCAATGGAAATACATGTGGTTTGCCTTAGGAAAAGTAGGGTATACACAAGTCTTTCACCTTGTAAATTGGACAATCTGCAGCAAATTTTATCTGTTTTATAACCACAAGGACGGTAACGCCTTTGTTTGTTTACTTTCCGGCGCACTGCAACCCGATCTGTCAAACTGGCTCTTAGTAACGGGTTACTACGATCGTTTCCCTTCGACACACGCCTGCGAAAGCCAACAACCACTAATTAGTACGGTCACTTTAGGCCGACGAAAGCGTCTCGCCGTAGTTTCACGATTACTATTGACAACTTAGCACCTCGTAAACGCAATTAAGCCGGGGTAGAAGTGCGAAGAAGCTGCGTCCACAATCCGCACCACTACTACCGTCAAAAATTGTGTTGAAAATGTTCCCCTTTTTTATCAGCATCAAGTGGTTTCGACATCAAAACCACCGCCGACGAGATGACCCTACGATGCCTTAAGCTGATTATCCTTTCAGGAGTGCTTCGCACATCATCGGTCCTGCCAACCGAACCCGTCTGCTCTCTGCGGGAGGAATCCTCTTCTTGGTTTGTTTTTTGCTCGGTCTCCCTTTAGAGGTTCCCAAAGACACATTCCGTAAACATTCCGGCGGGGCAAATTCGTGTAAACAAATGCATACATTTTGCGTGGCAAAACACTGATAAGCTCATCGGAACAATTCCAGCAAAATCTCAACCTGAAGTGCTGTGTTTGAGGTTTGCGGCTTGTCGAAAAAAGCCTTTAAACCACTTCGCTCTCCGCTTGGCAAAGGGATTAGAGGAGAAGCTGCACAGAGACGTCTTATTTTCACATGCTTTCCAGTATCACATCACGAAACCAAACCAACCATCCGAAACTTTCTGCGAACCCTTTTCCTTGCGGAACCGCGGAACCTAACGCTGTCTTACCTTGCGTTGTTTTCCTTCGTTTCCTTATGAGCTTAATATTTGACCACTCTCTCGTACGCCGCTCGCACCGGGTCCGGGTGTCGCAAGACGCGGGATGTTTCTTTCCGCTGCTTCAAAACATGGCCTACTGGCGGACCGGCGGAGACAATCTGGTCGCGTTTGGCGAGCTTCGCTTCACTTGCGTGGTTTAGTTTTTATCGCTTCCCTTCGATTCGTTTCACCGTGACCGCGATGTTTGATGATCAACACGGAACTATGTGACCGATAAATTAACACTTTAATCAGTGTGATCGATTGCGTGTGGTCCCAGCGTTATGCTTCATGTTGCCAAAGCGATGGTGACAAAGTAAACAAATGCGTACCATTTCCAACGGCCTTGCCCAAAACTTCGCGCCGATTTCCCTTTCGGTGTTTCTGTTTTTTGTGTGGGACGCAGATAAAGATTTAAAATTGTGTTGAAAATGTTCCCCTTTTTTATCAGCATCAAGTGGTTTCGACATCAAAACCACCGCCGACGAGATGACCCTACGATGCCTTAAGCTGATTATCCTTTCAGGAGTGCTTCGCACATCATCGGTCCTGCCAACCGAACCCGTCTGCTCTCTGCGGGAGGAATCCTCTTCTTGGTTTGTTTTTTGCTCGGTCTCCCTTTAGAGGTTCCCAAAGACACATTCCGTAAACATTCCGGCGGGGCAAATTCGTGTAAACAAATGCATACATTTTGCGTGGCAAAACACTGATAAGCTCATCGGAACAATTCCAGCAAAATCTCAACCTGAAGTGCTGTGTTTGAGGTTTGCGGCTTGTCGAAAAAAGCCTTTAAACCACTTCGCTCTCCGCTTGGCAAAGGGATTAGAGGAGAAGCTGCACAGAGACGTCTTATTTTCACATGCTTTCCAGTATCACATCACGAAACCAAACCAACCATCCGAAACTTTCTGCGAACCCTTTTCCTTGCGGAACCGCGGAACCTAACGCTGTCTTACCTTGCGTTGTTTTCCTTCGTTTCCTTATGAGCTTAATATTTGACCACTCTCTCGTACGCCGCTCGCACCGGGTCCGGGTGTCGCAAGACGCGGGATGTTTCTTTCCGCTGCTTCAAAACATGGCCTACTGGCGGACCCGCGGAGACAATCTGGTGGCGTTTGGCGAGCTTCGCTTCACTTGCGTGGTTTAGTTTTTATCGCTTCCCTTCGATTCGTTTCACCGTGACCGCGATGTTTGATGATCAATCTCCGTCGTTTTAGCGAGCTTGTGTGCTGTGCTGTTTTGCGATCTGTCACTATTGATTTCTGTGTTTCACTTGAAGCCGGGTTTCGTTTTTTGCTATTTTATACGATTTACACGTGCTTTTCTTTAGTTGCTTAGGAAAAAACTCACTTTAACGCACTCGTTCGAAGTGACACAAGTCAAACAGACACAATTTCACAACGGCACACATAAATACACACTGCAACACAAACACGGTACAGGCTGCTGGGAATTGAGGAATAAGCAACTCACTTAAATTGGACAATCTGCAGCAAATTTCATCTGTTTTATAACCACAAGGACGGTAACGCCTTTGTTTGTTTACTTTCCGGCGCACTGCAACCCGATCTGTCAAACTGGCTCTTAGTAACGGGTTACTACGATCGTTTCCCTTCGACACACGCCTGCGAAAGCCAACAGCCACTAATTAGTACGGTCACTTTAGGCCGACGAAAGCGTCTCGCCGTAGTTTCACGATTACTATTGACGACTTAGCACCTCGTAAACGCAATTAAGCCGGGGTAGAAGTGCGAAGAAGCTGCGTCCACAATCCGCACCACTACTACCGTCACGGACACTACTACCACAGGGGCACCGAAACGCGGAGTAACCTTTGCCTTCCTCACGCCTGATAAGCCGGAGGACGCTTGCTTGGAGGCGGAATGAAACAAAACTCCAGGGGCCAACTACAACTTGAAGCAGATGAAGCTGAATTTCTCGACCATTAATACGCGAATACGCACACGACAATTAAACGAATCCAAACAAAAATTTTCTTTCGATTTTCCTGAATTTTACGCGCGAGCCGGCGAGAGCAAAGCGTAACGTTTACTTTCCGCGGTTCGAACACGAGAAACAACTATTCAAAAATTGAAAAAATGTGGTAAAAGCAGCAGCAAAACTGTCGGTTTGTCCGGCCTCCACTGTGTAAAGTGCGACCCGAAGATTGCCGAGTATGTTCGAAAACACGAAGTGTGGATACATTTTCGAAGATGGTTTCGAATCAAATATCCGAAGTATGCCCCGTGGACAATCCATCTGCTCGAAAACGAATAATTAATAGCACGCTTCAAAGAGAACTAAACAAGCAATACTGTCAAAATTCTAGCGATAGCACCACATGTTATGGTAAAAAAAAACAACATACAGCATCACGACTAAGCAAACCGAAGCGCATTTAGTTTTTTAACTAGTAAAAGTTGTGGATTTAATTGTACGAAAAGAAGTTATAACATAAATTGTAACAAAAAACTTATTTTTTATGAATTATATCAGTATCTGTAATCATCATCTGTGAAAACACACCATTTGCTAACGTCAGAAATGGTAACCGGAGGAACAGGTTCATCAACAATTGCACTATTGATCGTATCCAATGGAAATACATGTGGTTTGCCTTAGGAAAAGTAGGGTATACACAAGTCTTTCACCTTGTGCATAATATGAACGCTTCCATATTATTGGAAAAGAAAAATATGAAGAAGCAAAAATAATGCTAACTTTTATTTTGTTTAAATATTTTGTTTTAACAAATTGCCTACATAAAAGTAACATGCAACGATGTTGTGTTGCGCGTTCGTTCAAGCGTTCGTCACAATAGCTGCGCTTAACAATAAGTAAGTTGCTTTATCGTCATATCAATATCAACTGGATTATATAGATTATTGCATGTCTCCCCCATTTGAGAAACTGTGCACTATTAAGTTGATTTTGCTCAGCATTGATGGGGCATCCACGATTTCGGAAATAGTTTTGTGAAGAAAAATACACTCTGCTGTCATTATTCAATGTTGCAAAGATACTATTCCAAATGGTAAACATCTTATCTGATCTGAAGGATAAAAGGCATGACTATGGTGAACAAAAACATAGTTTCGTTGAATAGATTATAATCTATCTTTCCTGTCTTGTTGCCGTGGCGACCAAACTGTAGTAGGAAACTTAATGATTTGTCAAAGTAATGAATAAAAAAGCGACTACAAATAAAAAATGGAGAGAGAGAGAGAGAGAGAGAGAGAGAGTCTCAGAAAACGCCGCGCGAGCCGGCGAGAGCAAAGCGTAACGTTTACTTTCCGCGGTTCGAACACGAGAAACAACTATTCAAAAATTGAAAAATGTGGTAAAAGCAGCAGCAAAACTGTCGGTTTGTCCGGCCTCCACTGTGTAAAGTGCGACCCGAAGATTGCCGAGT